>CAUPSL010000879.1:0-47500 GCA_963514005.1 Raja brachyura | reverse complement strand
GGCGTTTCGTGGGGTTTGCAGGGGTTTACAAGCGTTTACAGCGGTTTGGACGTGCTTAGAGGTATTTAGAGAGGGTTTACATGGGTTTGGAGGCGTTTGGATGGGTTTAGAGGGAATTAGAGGGAGGTTAGAGTGGTTTAGACGGGGTTTATAGGTTTTTAAAACGGTTTTATAGGCGTTTAGAAGGCTATAGGTGGATGTAGATGGGGATTACAGGGGATTAGACAGGTTTTAGAGCGGGTTAGAGGGGTTTCGAAGTGCTTTGGGTTTAGAGGTGTGTAGACAAGGTTTAGAGGGGATTACAGTGGGTTTACAGGGGTTTACATGGGTATAGACCGGTCTAGAGGGTTATGGGGGGATCTAGAGGGGTTTACAGGTGTTGAGTGTGGTTTAGACGGGGGTTGGATGGGATTAGAGAGCGTTTTGAGGGGGATGGGTTTAGAAGGGTTTTGGCCGGGTTCAGAGGGTATTAGAGGGGGTTACAGGGGTTTTGAGGGATTTAGAAACATAGACACAGAACATAGAAATTAGGTGCAGGAGTAGGCCATTCGGCCCTTCGAGCCTGCACTGCCGTTCAATATGATCATGGCTAATCATCCAACTCAGTATCCCGTACCTGCCTTCTCTCCATACCCTCTGATCCCCTTAGCCACAAGGCCACATCTAACTCCTTCTTAAATATACCCAATGAACTGGCTTCAACTACCCTCTGTGGCAGAGAGTTCCAGAGACCCACCACTCTCTGTGTGGAAAAAAGTCCTTCTCATCTCGGTCCTAAAGGATTCCCCCCCTCATCCTTAAGCTGTGATCCCTTGTCCTGGACCTCCCCAGCATCGGGAACAATCTTCCTGCAGCTAGCCTGTCCAACCCCTTAAGAATGTTATAAGTTTCTATAAGATCCCCTCTCAATCTCCTAAATTCTAGAGAGTATGCACCGACTCTATGCAGTCTTTGTTCATAAGACAGTCCTGACATCCCAGGAATCAGTCTGGTGAACCTTCTCTGCACTCCCCCTATGGCAATAATGTCCTTCCTCTGATTTGGAGACCAGAACTGTACGCAATACTCCAGGTGTGGTCGCACCAAGACCCTATACGACTGAAGTAGAACCTCCCTGCTCCTATACTCGAATCATTTTGCTATGAAAGCTAACATACCATTCGCTTTCTTCACTGCCTGCTGCACCTGCATGCCTACTTTCAATGATTGGTGTACCATGACACCCAGGTCGCGCTGCATCTCCCCTCTTCCTAATCGGCCACCAATTAGATAATAGTTTGCTTTCCTATTTTTGCCACCAAAGTGGATAACCTCACATTTACCCACATTGTACTGCATCTGCCAAACATTTGCCCACTCACCCAGCCTATCCAAGTCACCTTGCAATCCCCTAGCATCATCCTCACAGCTAAAACTGCCCCCCAGTTTAGTGTAATCCGCAAACTTGGAGATATTGCTTTCAATTCCCTCATCCAGATCATTAATGTATATCGTAAATAGCTGGGGTCCCAGCACTGAGCCTTGCGGTACCTCACTAGTCACTGCCTGCCATTGTGAAAACGACACGTTTACTCCCACTCTTTGCTTCCTGTTTGCCAGCCAGTTATCTATCCACATCAATACTGAACCCCCAATTCCGTATGCTTTAAGTTTATAGACTAATCTCTTATGCGGGACCTTGTCGAAAGCCTTCTGGAAGTCCAGGTACACCACATCCACTATCCTATCCCCTTTCCACGCTACTAGTTACATCCTCGAAAAATTCCACAAGATTCGTCAGACATGATTTACCTTTCGTAAATCCATGCTGACTCTGTCACCACTTTCCAAATTAGCTGCTATCCCATCTTTAATAACTGATTCTAGCAGTTTCCCCACTACCGATGTTAGACTAACTGGTCTGTAATTCCCCGTTTTCGCTCCCCCCCCCTTCTTAAAAAGAGGGGTTACGTTTGCTACCCGCTAATCCTCAGGAACTGCTTCAGAATCTAAAGAGTTGTGAAAGACTATCACTAATGCATCCACTATTTCCGGATCTACTTCCTTAAGTACTCTGGGATGCAGCCTGTCTGGCCCTGGGGATATATCGGCCTTTAGTCCATTCAATTTACCCAACACCACTTCCCGACTAACCTAGATTTCACTCGTCCTCCTTTCACCCGCGGTCCCCTGCTATTTCCGGCAGATTATTTATGTCGTCCTTAGGGAAGACGGAACCAAAGTAGTTATTCAATTAGTCCGGCATATCCTTGTTCCCCATGATCAACTCACCTGTTTCTGACTGCAAGGGACCTACATTTGTTTTAACTAATCTCTTTCTCTTCACATATCTATAAACGCTTTTGTAGTCAGTTTTTATGTCCCTGCCAGGTTTCTTTCATAATCTTTTTTTCCTTTCCTAATCAAGCCCTTTGTCCTCCTCTGCTGGACTCTGAATTTCTCCCAGTCGTCTGGTATGCTGCTTTTTCTGGCTACTTTCTACGCATCATCCTTTGCTTTGATACTATCCCTGATTTCCCTTGTTATCCACGGATGCACTACCTTCCCTGATCTATTATTTTACCAAACTGGGATGAGCAATTTTTGTAGTTCATCCATGCAGTATTCAAATGTCTTCCATTGCGTATCCACCATCAACCCTTTTAGAATTGATTGCCAGTCAATCTTGGCCAATTCACGTCTCATACCCTCAAAGTTACCTTTCCTTATGTTCAGAAGCATATTTCTGAATTAAAAATGCCACTCTCCATCCTAATGAAGAACTCGACCATATTATGGTCACTCTTGCCCAAGAGGGCACGCACAATAAGACTGCTAACTAACCCTTCCACATTACTCAATACCCAGTCTGAAACAGCCTGTTCTCTCGTTGGTTCCTCTACATGGTGATTGAGATAACTATCCCGTATAATTTCCAAAAAATCATCTTCCTCAGCGCCCCTGCCAATTTGATTCACCCAATCTATATGTAGATGGAAGTCACCCATTATAACTGTTTGGCCTTTGTCGCACGCATTTCTAATTTCCTGTTTGATACCACCCCCAACTTCACTACTACTGTTAGGTGGCCTGTACACAACTCCCACTAGCGTGTTCTGCCCCTTAGTGTTTCGCAGCTCTACCCATACCGATTCCACATGCTCCAAGCTAATGTCCTTCCTTTCCATTGCGTTAATCTCCTCTCTAACCACAACGCCACCCCACCTTCTTTTCCTTTCTCTCTATCCCTCCTGAATATTGAATATCCCTGGATGTTCAGTTCCCAGCCTTGCTCACTCTGGAGCCATGTGTCCGTGATCCCAACTATATAATACTCGTTAATAGTTATCTGCACGTTCAACTCATCCACCTTATTACGAATACTCCTTGCATTGAGACTCAAAGCCTTCAGGCTTGTTTTTACAACGCTCTTACCCCTTATACAATTTTGTTGAGAAGTGGCCCTTTTTGACTTTTGCCCGGGTTTTGTCTGCGTTGTCTGGTTTGGATGGCGTTTAATGAGGTCTAGCGTTTAGAGAGGGTTTAGAGGGGTTTAGAGCGTGTTTAGATGGGTTTAGGGTTTCGAGGGGCTCAAAGGGTGTTTAGAAGGATTTGTAGGATTAAGAGTGGGTTTAGTGGGGTTAAGGGTAACAGAGGGGTTTGGAGGTGTTTGGAAAGGTTTAGAGGGGTTTAAAGTGATTTAGAGTAGGTTTAGTGGGGTTAAGTGGGGGTTATTGTGGTTTAGAGGGTGTTTAGATGGGTTTTGCGAGATGTAGAGTAGCTTTAGTAGGGTTAATATGGGTTAGAGGGGTCTAGAGGGTTTAGAGGGGTTTAGAGAGGTTTAGAGGGGTTTATAGGGTTAGAGGTGTTCAACATGGGGTTGGTTTACAGGGATGTAGAGGGGTTTAGATGGGTTTGGAGCGATTTAGGGGGGGGTTAGCGGGGTTCATAGGGGTATACAATGGGTTTAGATAGGCTCATAGGAGTTTAGAGGGGATATAGGTGGTTTAGAGGGGTTTAGAGGGTCTTAGAGTGGCTTTAGAGTGGTTTAGAGGGGTTTAGAATGGTTTATAGGGGGTTAGAGTAGTTTCGAAGGGTTTAGAGAGGTTTGGACTGGTTTCGAAGTGTTTAGAGGGGTTTAGATGGCTTTGCAGACGTTTCGATGGGTTTAGACGGGATTAGAGCGGTTTACATGGGGGTTAGAGACATTTAGTGGGATTACGAGGGGTTTAGAGGGTGACATAGAGTTTAGAGACGTTTGGAGGGGTTTTGCCGGGGATGAAAGGGGCTTAGCGGGGTACAAGGTGCTGGAGTGGGGGTATAGATGGGGTTTGGAGAAGTTTAGAGTGCTTTATATGGGTTTAGAGGGGGGTTTAGATGGGTTTAGATGGGTTTAGAGGTGGTTTAGATGGTTCTGAGGGTTTCAGAGGGGCTCTAGGGTGTGAGAGCGGGTTCAGATGGGCATGGACGGTTTAGAGGGGCTAGATGAAGGTTAGAGGGGTTTTGAGGTGTTTCGTGGGGATTTAGAAGGGTTTAGTGGGGATTTAGACGGTTTTAGATGGCTTTGGAGGAATTTAGAGGGCTTTAGTGGTTTAGAGGGGTTTAGAAGGGATTAGGGGGTGTCTAGAGGGTTAGAAGATGTTAGAGGGTTTTAGAGTGGTTTAAGGTTTTTGACAGTGGTTTACAGAGTTTTACAGGGACTTTAGGGGCATTTGGGGTTTAGAGGGGTGTAAAGGGGTTTAGACGAGGTACATGGGTTAGAGTGGGTTTGGTCTAACATCAGTTAGTGGGTTTAGATGGTGCTTAGAGGGTGTTTAGAGGGGTTTAGAGTGTATTTCGAGGCGTTTATAAGGTGGTTTAGAGGGGTTTAGAGCGGGTTTGGTGTGGTTTATAGTGGGTTTATAGTGAGTTTAGAGGGTTTAGAGGGTGTTTAGTGGGGTTTAGAGTGGTTTAGGGAGGGTCTGGGAAGGGTTAGAGTGTTAAGAGGTGGGGTTTAAATGGGTTTAGTGTGTTTTATAGGTGTTTAGATGGGTTGAGAGTTGATTTAAGATGGACAGAGGGGTATATATGTGGATTAGAAGGTTGAGAGCGGGTTTAGATGAGGCTATAAGGGGATTGGAGGCGCTTTGATGGATTTAAAGGGTGTTTCGTGGGGGTTAGTGGGGTTTAGAAGGTGTTTGACGGGATTATAAGGGGTTTAGTGGGGAGTTGGATGGCGTTTCGAGGGTTTTTCAGGAATTTAGACGGCGTTTTCGGGTTTTTTTAGGGATTTAGAGCGGGTGTAGTGGAGTTTAGAGTTGTTTGGAGGAGGATTAGACAGTGCAGAGGGGGGTTAGAGGGGTTTACAGGGGGTTTAGCGCGGTTTACAGGTGGATGTGAGGGGTGTAGTGGGGTTTAGAGGTTGTTTAGAGGTGGTTTAGTGGGGTTTATAGAGGTTTTATCGGGGGTTTATAGGGGTTTGGAGGGAAATTAGAGGGGTTTACAGGGGTTTGGAGAGGTTTACAGGGGGGGTTTAGATGGGTTTAGAGGGGTTTAGAGTGGACGGGTTTCCAGTGGAGGAGTTTAGAGGGGGTTTAGAGGGGTTCAGAAGGGGTCTAATGGTGCTTAGAGGGGTTTATATGGGGTTTAGAGTGTTTAGAGAGGGTTTAGATGGAGGTAGAATGGGTCTTGAGGCATTTTGAGGGATTTAGAGGGGTTTTCATGGGGTTTAGACGGGTGTAGAGGGTTTTATAGTATGATTAGGGGGTTTTAGTTGATTTAGGGGGGTTTAGAGGGGTTTATATGGGGTTCCGAGGCATTAGATGGGGTTAGGGGGTTAGAGGCGTTTTGAGGGATTTCGAGGGGTTTAGAGGAATTTAGACGGGGTTTAGATGGGTTTGGCGAACTTTAGAGGGGTTCAGAGGTTGTTTAAAGGGGTCAGAGGGGTTTAGATGGGCTTTAGGGGGCTTTACAGTGGGTTTAGATGGGTTTTAAGGGGTTTACAGGGGGGTTTAGATGGGTTTAGAGGGGTTTAAATGTGCTTTAGAGGGGTTACACGGTTTAGGGGGTGTTTAGAGGATTCAGAGGCGGTTAAGAGCGGTTTAGGAGGTGTTAGAGAGGTTTAGAGGGGTTTAGAGGGGTTTACAGTGGTTAGAGTGGGTTTATTCTAACATCGGTTAGAGTGTGTTTAGAGGGTGTTCAGAGGAGGTTTGAAGGAAAATAGAGGGGTTTATATAGGGATTAGACTCGTTTAGAAGGCTGTAGAGAGGTTTAGAGTGTGTATATAATGGTTCAGAAGACGTTGGCGAGGGGTTTAGAGGGGCTTATAGGGAGTTTAGATGGGGTTAGAACGGGTTTAAAGGGGGTCTAGTGGGGTTTAGAGGGGTTTATAGGGGTCTTAGGGGAATTAGGAGGTGGTAGAGGGTTTAGAGGGTGGTTAGAGGGGTTTAGAGGGATTTATAGGGGTTCTGATGGGTTTAGATGGGGTTAGAAGGGTTTAGAGAAGTTTCGAGGGAATTAGAGGGGGCTTGGTGGGGTTAAGAATGGTTTGGTGGAGTTTCGAGGGGTTTATATTGGTTCTAGATGGTAGAGGTGGGGTTTGGAGGGGGTTTATAGGGGGTTTCGAGGGGTTTAGAGGAGTTTAGAGGGGTCTTGTGAGGTTTAGGGGAAGTTAGAGTGTTTAGAGTGCGATTAGATGGGTTTAGATGGGTTTAGACTTGATTTAGGGGGGATTTAGCGAGGTTTATGTGGGGTTTAGATGGTTTATGTGGGGTTAGAATGGGTTTAGAGGCGTTTTGAGGGATTTAGAGCAGGTTGAGGGTTTATAGCAGGGGGTTAGAAGGGGGTTAGGTAGGGTTTAGAGGGTTTAAAGACATTTACAAGGGGCTTGGGTTAGGAGGGATTTTATATGGGTTTAGATGAGTTTAGAGGAGTTTTGAGGGATTTGGAGGGGGTTTAGAGGGGTTGAGAGGGGTTCAGAATATATTTTTTCACACAGAGAGTGGTGAGTCTGTGGAATTCTCTGCCACAGAATGTAGTTGAGGCCAGTTCCTTGGCTATATTTAAGAGGGAGTTAGATGTGGCCCTTGTGGCTAAAGGGAACAGGGGGTATGGTTTAAAGGGGTCAGAGGGATTTAGAGGGATCAGGGCATATGGAGAGAAGGCAGGTACAGGATACTGAGTTGGATGATCAGCCAGGATCATATTGAATGGCGGTGCAGGCTCGAAGGGCCGAATGGTCTACTCCTGCACATATTTTCTATAAATCTATGATTCTATGATTTAGAGAGGGTTTAGATGGGGTTACGGGTTTAGAGGCGTTAGGGGGGATTTAGACGGGGTCTAATGGGGAGAAGAGTGGTTTAGCGGGGTTTAGAGTGGGTTTATAGGGGACTTAGAGGGAATTTAGATGGGGTTAGAGGGGGTTCAGAGGGTTTTAAGGAATTTAGAAGGGGTTTGGTTTTAGAGGGATTTTAGAGAGGTATTGAGGAGTTTAGAGGGTTTAAGAGAGGTTTGGAGGGATATAAAGCGGTTTCGAGGGGTTTAAAAACGTTTAGAGGGGTTTAGAGTGCTTTGGAGAGGTTTTAAGGGGGTTATTGGGCGTTCAGATAGGTTTAGGGGAGTTTAGAAGGGATATAGAGGGGTTTAGAGGTGTTAGAGGGGGGTTTGAGGTGTTTTGAGCGATTTAGAGTGGGTTTAGTTCGGTATAGAGGGGCTTAGAGGGGCTCATTGGCGATATGAGGCTGTTTATCGGGGTTTTGAGTTTTTACAGGGGGATGAGGGGTTTAGAGGGAGATTAGAGTGTTTGAAGGGGGTTTAGATGGGTTCAGAAGGATTAAGAGGGTACTTAGGGTTTAGACGGGTTCGAGTTGATTTAGGAGGGTTTTGAGGGGTGTATATGGGGTTCACAGGGATTAGATCGGGTTAGGGGTTTAAAGTGGGTTTAGTGGGGTTAAGAGGGGTTTAGAAAGGTTTAGAGGGGTTAGAGTGTTTAGAGGCATTTATCGGGATTAGAGGGGTTTAGATGTGTTCAGATGGGTTCAGATTGGTTTAGGCGAGGTTTAGAGGGGTTTATCGCGATTTGCAGGGGGTTAAATGGTGTTTAGAGGAATTTACAAGGGGTTTACAGTAATTTGTTTTACGTTAGATGTGATTAGACGTTGTTTAAATGGGTCACAGGGATTTACAGGGGCTTTAGGTGGCTTTAGAACGGGTTCACATGGGTAGAGGGGGTTAGAGGAGGATTTGAAGGGTTTTGAGGAATCTAGAGGGGGGTTCAGTAGGGTTTATAGTGGTTTTCAGTGGTTTAGAGGTGTTTAGAGGGTTTTAGATGGGTTTAGAGGGGTTTAGATGTGGATTAGATGTGTTTCGAGGTGTTTAGGAGGTGATCAAATGGTTCAGATGAGGTTTTAGAACGGTTTTGTAGGGGCTAGAGTGGTTTAGAGGGGTTTACATTGGTTTCGTGGGGTTTAAAGATTTGCGGTTTAGAGGGGTGTAAAGGGGCTTAGAGGGGATTTCATGGGTTAGAGTGGGTCTAGTCTAACATAGGTTAGAGTGTGTTTAGAGCGGCTTAGAGGGAATTCATAGGGGGTTTAGAGGGGGTTAGAGGTGTCTATATAGGAGTTAGAAAAGTTTAGATGTAGAGATGTTTAGAGGGTGTTTAGAGAGCTAAATGGTGTTTAGTGTGGTTTAGAAGGCTTTAGCACGGTTTAGAGGGGTTTAGACTGCCTTAGAGGGGGGTTAATGGGGTTTAGAGCGATTTAGACGGCGTTTATAGGGGGTTAAATTGTTTAGTGGGGGTTTAGTGGTTCTTAGAGGGGTTAGGGGGATTAGAGAGGATTAGAGGGGTTTAGAGTGGGTTTCAAGGTGTTCAGAATGGTTAATAGGGATTAGGGTTATGTGGGGTTTAGAGGGATTATATGGGGTTAGAAGGCGTTTTAGATGGACGGAGGATTTTAGTGGGGATTAGAGGGGTTTAGAGAGGTTTGAGGGGTGTTAAAGCGGGGTTTAGAGGCGGTTTAGAGGGATTTATAGGGGGCTTAGAGGGGTTTAGAGGGGTTTGATGAACTTTAGAGGGGTTTGGAGGTGGTTTAAAGGGGTCAGAGGGATTTAGAGGGGTTTAGGGGGATTTAGACCGGGTTTTGATGAGTTTAGAGGGGTTTAGAGGAGGGTTTGAGGGGTTTGAGGGAATTTAGAGGGGTTTAGAAGTGTTTTCAAGGGGTTTAGAGGGGCTTTATAGGGGGTTTAGAGGGGCTTTAGAGCGCGTTTAGAGGTGTTTTCAGGAATTTAGAGGGGGTTTATTGGGATTTAGAGGGTTTAGAGGGGTTCAGAAATGTTTAGAGGGTTTTATAGTCCTTAGGATGGGTTTAAGGGGATTAGAGTGCGTTCAGAGAGGTTTAGAGGAGTTTAAAATGGATTTAGAGGGGTTAGATGGGGTTAGATGGGGTTAGATGGGGGTTGGAGTCGTTTTGAGCGATTAGGGGGGTTTTCAGGGGATTTAGGGCGGTTTAGAGGGGTTTATATGGGGTTCAGAGGGATTAGATGGGGTTAGGGGGTTCAGACGCGTTTTGAGGGGTTGAGCCGGGTTTAGAGGGTTTTGTAGTGGGTTTCATGGGGGGTTGGCGTGGTTTACTGAGTTTTGGTGGGGTGTAGAGGGGTTTAGAAGGGGTTGAGTGGAGTGGAGAGGGGTTTAGAGGGGGATTAGAGGGTTTAGTGGGGGTTTGAAGGGGTTCAGATGTGTTTCGAGGTGTTCAGAAGTGTTTAGAGTGTGTTTAGAGGGGTTTAGATGGTTTTAGAGTTGATTAAGGGGGATTTTGAGGGGTATATTTGGGGTTCAAAGGAATTAGATGGCGTTAGGGGTTTAGAGACGTTTTGAGGGATTTAGAGGGGGTTTAGTGGGGTTAAGAGGGGTTTCGAGTGGTTTCGAGGGGCTTTAGAGGGGCTTTAGAGGAGGTGTAGAGGAGGTTTAAAGTGGTTTGGTGAGCTTTAGAGGGGGTTAGAAGTGGTTTAAAGGAGTAAGTGGGCCGAGGGGCTTTAGGGGTATTTAGAGCGGGTTTAGGTGGGTGTAGACACATCTATAGGGGGTTGACGGGTTTTGGGGAAATTAGAGGGGGTTAGTGGGGTTTAGTGGGGTTTTCAGGTGGTTTAGGGGGGCGTTTAGAGGGATTTTCTGTAATTTAGAAGGGAGGTTGAGCGATTTAGAGGGGGTTAGTGGGGTTAGAGCTGTTTTGATCGGTTTAGATGGGTTTAGAAGGGTTTAGGGGGGGTTTGAGGGGTTTAGAGGGTTTTACAGTGGTTATAGGGGGTTTAGAGAGGTTTAGGGGGATTTAGAGGAGGTTTAGAGGGGGTTGGTGAACTTTAGAGGGGTTTAGAGGGGCTTTCGGTGCTTTAGAGGGGGTTTAGAGGGGTTTTCAGCGATTTTGTGGGGTTTAAGGTGGTTTAGAGGGGAATTAGAGGGTTTCCAGGGGGTTCAAAGTGGGTTTAAATGGGTTTAGAAGTAGTGGGGGTTAGACCTGTTTAGAGCGGATTAGAATGGGTTTAGAGGTGCTTGGTGAACTTTAGAGGGGTTTAGAGGTGGTTTGGCGGGTTCAGAGAGCTTTAGAAGGTCTTTAGGGGGGTTTTAGAGCGGGTTTAGATGGGTTATGGAGGGGGTTTATTGGGGCATTCAGGAATTTAGAGGGGTTTATTGGGGTTTGAGGGTGTTAGAGTGGTTTTGAGGGGTTTATAGTACTTTGTGAGAATAATAATGGGGTTGAAGTGCGTTCAGAGAGGTTTACAGGAGTTTAGAATGGATTTAGAGTGGTTTAGACGGGTTAGATGGGGGTTTGAGTGCGTTTGAGCGATTTAGAGGGGTTTAGTTCGTTTTAAAGGGGGTATGAGTGTGTTTAACGGGGTTTAGTTCGTTTTAAAGGGGGTATGAGTGTGTTTAACGGGGTTTAGAGTGTTTAGTACGGGATGAGCGGTTTAGAGGGGTTTAGAGGGGTTTTAGTGGGTATTAGAGCGGTTTAGAGGGGAATTAGAGGGTTTAGAAGGGGTTTAGAGGGGGTTTAGCGGGATTTAGAGGGAGATACAAGGGGTTTAGTGGGATTTAGAGGTGGTTTAATGGGGTTAAGGGGGGTTTAGTGGGTTTATAGGGGTTTATAGGCGTTTGGAGGGATTTAGAGGGGCTTAGAGGGGTTTGGAGGGGTGTATACATTTATATGGGTTTAGAGGGGTTTCGAGTGGTTTAGAGGGGATTAGCGGGGGTTTAGAGGGGTTTAGTGGTTTATAGGGTATTTAGAGGGGATTTGTGGGAGGTTTAGAGGGGTTCAGAAAGGTTTAGAGACTGCTTGGAGGGATTTAGAGGATTTTAGTGTTGATTTAGGGGGGTTTCGAGGGGTTTTATGGGGTTCAGAGGGATTAGATGGGTTTAGAGGAGTTTTAAGGAATTTAGAGGTGGTTTAGTGGGGTTAGACGTGTTTAAACGGTTTTATAGTGGGTTTCGTGGGGTTTGGAGCGGTTTAGAGGGGGTTTAGTCGGGTTTAGAGGGGGTTTAGTGGGGTGTAGTGTGGTTTCGAGGGGGATTGGAGGGTTTAGAGTGGATTTAGAGAGGTTCAGAAGGGTTTCTAGGGATTCGGACGGGTTTAGAGTGTGCTCAGAGGCGTTTAGAGGGTTTTAGAGTTAATTTAGGGGGACTTTGAGGGTTGTATATGGGGTTCAGAGGGATAAGATGGGGTTAGGCTTTTGAGACGTTTTGAGGGATTTGGATAGGGTTTAGTGGGGGTTGACTGGACTGTGCAGCGGGCCTGAAGCCTCCACGTTGCTCACTCCTCCCACCACTCTGTTATTAACGGAACTGGGTCCTAGTGCCCTTCTCCCCAGCCCCGGTGACCTCAGTGGCTATTCCACTGGGTCTTCCCCATCCCCCTCCTACCATGTAACCCCCGCTCTTTCCCACCCACACCACAGCCCCCATACCCCCCCACCCACTGACCACCCTCCACCCCCCCACCACACAACGCTCCGTCCTCAGTCCACTCACCTGCCTTCCTCCAGCCACAACCCCCATCCATGCCGCGTGTTCACCATCCCCCCGGACCTCCCCCTCTCCGACACCGAAAGGTCGGTCCTCAGCAGAGGTCTTACCTTTGTCCCCCTCCGTCCCCACCTCAATGAGTTTCGCGCCCACCACGACTTGGAGCTCTTCTACCGTCGCCTCCGCCTCACAGCGTTCTTCCACGGGAACAAGTCCTCGCCCCCCACTGATGATCCCTTTTCCTGTCTCCCACGTACCCCCTCCTCGTGGACCCCCCTCGTGGCCCTCCAGCTTTAGAACTCTTTATTCAGAACTGCCGACGGGACATCAACCGCCTCGACTTCTCCATTCCCCTGTCTCACTCCAATCTCTCCCCCTCCGAACGTATTGCCATCGACTCACTCCGCAACAACCCAGACTGGGTTATCAAACCCGCCGACAAGGGAGGTGCTGTGGTATTCTGGCGCGTCGATCTCTACAAAGCAGAGGCCACGCGCCAACTCTCGGACACCTCCTCCTACTTACCCCTGGACCATGACCCCACTGACGAGCACCAGGCCACCATCTCGAGCACCATAACCGGCTTCATCAACTCCGGCTCCGTACCCCTCAGAGCCTCCAACCTCATTGTTCCCCAGCCCCGCACAGCCCGATTTTACCTTCTCCCCAAAATCCACAAACCCGACTGCCCCGGCAGACCCATTGTCTCTGCCTGTTCGTGCCCCACCGAACACATTTCCACATACCTTGACTCCATCCTATCCCCCTTTGTTAAATCCCTCCCCACCTATGTTCAAGACACCTCAGACACTCTCCGTCGGCTCCGCACATTCCGTTGTCCAGGCCCCCATCCTCTCATCTTCACCATGGACGTCCAGTCACTATACACCTGCATCCCCCACCAGGATGGTCTCAAAGCCCTCCGGTACTTCCTCGACCAGAGGAGCAACCCATACCCATCCACTGACACCCTCCTCCGCCTAGCAGAGTTGGTCCTTGCCCTCAACAACTTTTCTTTTGACTCCTCCCATTTCCTCCAAACACAAGGCGTAGCTATGGGCACACGCATGGGCCCTAGCTACGCCTGCCTCTTTGTCGGGCACGTCGAACAATCTTTGTTCTCGGCGTACCAGGGCCCCACCCCCGACCTTTACCTCCGTTACATTGACGACTGCTTTGGTGTCACCTCCTGCACCCACGCAGAACTGACTGACTTCATCCATTTCACCACCAACTTCCATCCGGCACTCAAATATACTTGGACCATTTCCGACATTTCCCTACCATTCCTTGACCTCACCATCTCTATTGCAGGTGATACACTCCTGACTGACATCCACTACAAACCAACTGACTCCCACAGCTACCTGGACTACTCTTCCTCCCACCCTGCTTCCTGTAAGGACTCCATCCCCTATTCCCAATTCCTCCGTCTACGCCGCATCTGCTCCCAGGATGACGTGTTCCACACCAGGTCATCGCAAATGTCCTCGTTCTTCAGAGAACGGGGTTTCCCCTCCCCCACTATAGATCAGGCTCGCACCAGGGTCTCCTCCATACCCCGCAACACTGCCCTCTCTCCCCATTCCCCCACTCACAACAAGGGCCGAGTCCCCCTGGTCCTCACCTTTCACCCCACCAGCCAGCGCATACAACAGATAGTCCTCCGCCAGTTTCGTCACCTCCAACGTGACCCCTCCACTCGCCACATCTTCCCATCTCCCCCCCGTTGCCTTCCGCAAAGACCGCTCCCTCCGCAACTCCCTCGTCAATTCTTCCCTTCCCTCCCGCTCCACTCCTTCCCCGGGCACTTTCCCTTGCAACCGCAAGAGATGCTACACTTGTCCCTTCACCTCCCCCATCCACTCCTTTCAGGGACCCAAGCAGTAATTCCAAGTCCGACAGAGGTTCACCTGCACCTCCTCCAACCTCATCTACTGCATCCGTTGCTCCAGATGCCAGCTGATCTACATCGGTGAGACCAAGCGGAGGCTGGGCGATCGTTTCGCCGAACACCTCCGCTCGGTCCGCAATAACCAACCCGACCTCCCGGTGGCTCAGCACTTCAACTCCCCCTCCCACTGCGTATCCGACCTCTCGGTCCTGGGCCTCCTCCACGGCCAGAGTGATCAACACCGCAAGTTGGAGGAACAGCACCTCATATTCCGCTTGGGGAGTCTGCATCCTCTGGGCTTAAACATTGAATTTTCTCAATTCTGTTAACCCAGACTGCCTCCCCCCCACCTCTCCCTCAGCCCTCTGGCCCTGACATTCCTTCTCCATCTCCCCCCCCTCCCCAGTCGCACTAGCTTCTCATTTTCACACCACAAACAGCTTACAATGGCCTGCTTCCTTTGTCACCAATACTTTTTTGCATATCTTTCACTCATTGTTCCTTATCTCTCCACATCACTGTTTATATCTCTCGTTTCCCTGATCCCTGACCTGAAGAAGGGTCTCGACCCGAAACGTCGCCTATCTCCTTCGCTCCTTAGATGCTGCTGCACCCGCTGAGTTTCTCCAGCGTTTTGTGTAACCCTTAGTGGGGGTAAGAGTGGTTTAGAGGGGTTTAGAGGGTTTAGAGGGTGTATAGGGATTTAGAGGGGTTTAGGTGTGTTTAGAATGGTTTACAAGGGTTTAGGCGGGGTTCCGAGGGGTTTAGACGGGTTTACAGAGGGGTTAGAGGGGGTTTAGAGGGATTTAGATGGGGTTTAGAGGTGGTTTAGAGGGATCAGTGGGATGTTGAGGTGCATTAGGGGGGCTCTCGAGCGGGTTTAGGGCGATTTGTGGGGGTTTAGATGGGTTTTAATGGGGTTTAGAGGCGTTTTCGGGAATTTAGAAGCGGGTTTGAGGGATTTAGAGGAGATTTAGTGGGGTTAGAGGGGTTTAGATGACTTTAGATGGTCTAGAGTTGTTTAGAGAGGTTTCGATCGGTTGTGATGTGTTTAGATGGGGTTTGGTGCACATTAGAGGGGTTTAGAGGGCCTTTAGAGGGGCTTTAGGGGGTGCTTTGTAGCTCGTTTGGAGGGGGTTTAGAGTGGTTTTCAGGAATTTAGAGGGGGTTTATTGGGGTTTAGAGGGGTTTGGGAATGTTTAGTGGGGGGTTTTAGTGCTTTGGAGGGGTTAAGTGGATTAGAGGGCGTCCAGAGAGGTTTAGAGGAGTTTACACTGGATTTAGAGGGTGTTAGAGTGTTTAAATGAGGGTTTGAATGGTTTTGAACTATTTAGAGGGGGTTTGGTTCGGTTTAGATGGGCTTAGAGGGCGAAAGGGGTGTTTAGCTGGGTTTAGAGCATTTGGTGGTGATGAAGTGTTTAGACGGGTTTAGAGGGCGTTTAGAGGGGAATTTGATAGTTTACAGGGGGTTGAAAGTGGGTTTAGTGTCAGGTTTCGCGTTTGATCTAATTTCTGTTTCTTTGGTTTTTAGTATTTGAGTTTGTTTTATTTTGGTGTCTCACCTCCTCTTGTTTCAGGTCCCATTTCCTGTCAGATCGTTTACCCTCATGTGATTGTTGGCCCCACCCTGATGTGTTTCACCTGTGTCTCGTTATCTCCTGTTCAGTCTGTATTTAAGCTCTTTGTGTTTTAGTTCTCATTGCCAGTTCGTTGTGTAAGCTACTTGGTATCACCTCGTTCCAGCTCTAGAAATATTGTGACTTTGTGAACTCGACAATTGCCTGTGTTTCGACCACTGTTTTTGTCTGCTCCCAGATTATACTGTTGCTTCTGTGCTTCCTTACCTGTGTACCGACTTGGACCGATTAAACTCTGAATACGGATTTGCCCTGTGTCTGAGCCTGAATTTGTGTCCTCCTCATTCAGTTTTGACATTTAGAATGGTTTATATGTGGTTTAGAAGATTTTAGAGCGGTTGGGGTGGGGGGGGGGGGGGTGGGTTTACAGGGGTTTGAGGGTTTTAAAAGGGGTTTAGGGGCGTTAAGAATTGTTTAGAGGGGTTAGAATGGTTTAGAGGGATTAAAGGAGTTCAGAGGGGATTTACAGTGGTAAATAGGATTTAGAAGTGTTTGTAGGGATTTCGAGAGGGTTTAGAGTGGTTCATATGCGTTTAGTGGGTTTTAGAATGATTGGGACTGGTTGAGAGGCGTTTTAGTGGTTTACAGGTGTTTACAGGTGTTTCCAGCGGGGTTCCTCAGCTTTAGAGGGCGTTTAGAGGGATTTACAGGGATTTAGAGGGGGTTTGTATTGGTTGAGAGGGGTTTAGAATGCGATTATGGGGGTGTCTAGAAGTTTGGAGGGAGTTCGATTGGTTTAGAAGGGGTTACAGGGTTTTCAGTTGGTTTACAAGGGATTTAAATGGGTTTAGATGGGTGTACATGTGGTTTAGAGGGATTTAGGGGGTGTTTAGAGGGTTTAGAAGATGTTAGTGGGCTTTAGATTGGTTGGGGGGCGTTACAGTAGTTTACAGGGGTTCACAGGGTGTTTTGGAGGCATTTGGGGTTAGAGGGGTGTAAAGGGATTTGAACGGGATTAAATGGGCTAGAGTGGGTTTAGTCGAAACGGTCAGTGGGGTTAGAGTGCTTTAGAGGGAGTTGGGTCTAGTGTGTTTCGATGGGTTTATAAGGGGTTTGCTGGTTTAGATGGGGTTTAGAAAGCTTGAGAGGGGGGTAAAAGGGGTTTAGAGGTGTTTATATGGGATTGGAAGGGGTTTACCGTTGTTTACAAATGTTTAGAGGGGGTTTAGAGGAGGTTTAGAGGGATTGAGAAGGGGTTTCGAGTGGTTAAGGGGAGTTCAGAAGGGATTAGGTGTGTTGTAAAGGGTTTAGAACGGTTTTGAAGGGTGTAGATAGGTTTAGATAGGTTTGCAGTGGTTTACAGTGGTTTGGAGTGGGTTAGAGGTGGTTTATAGGGGGTTTAGTGGGGTTTCGAGGGATTTAAAGTGGTTTACAGCGGGTTTTCTCAGGATTAGAGGGAGTTTAGAGGGATTTAGAGCGGGTTTATAGTGGTTTGGAGGGGGTTTAGAATACGATTATGTGCGTTTATAGGAGTTTAGAGGGGGTTTGAGGTGCTTCAGAGCGGGTTGCAGGCGATTTAGAGGGGTTTAAGGTGGGTTTCAGATGGGTTTCAGATGGGTGTCGAGGGCTTGAGTGGGGGTTATTGGAGTTTACAGTGGGTTTAGCGGGGTTTAGAGGGGGGTGAGAGGTGTTTAGAGGGGTTGTGAGAGTAGAGGGTTTGGAGTGGGTTTGGAGGGTTCAGAGGAGGTTACAGTGTTTCGAGAGTGTTTTGGAGGGGTTTGGATGGATTGAGAGGGGGTTTGGTGGGGTTTATTGGGGTTTAGTGGTGTTTAGAGGGGATTAGAGCGGTTTAGAGGAGTTTACCGTTTACAGGGGCTTAAAGAGGATCTAGAGAGATTTACAGGGATTAAGAGGGGGTTTAGACGAGTTTAGAGCAATTTAGAATGGGTTTAGAGGGGTTTGGTGAAAGTTAGAGGGGTTTAACGGGTTCAGTGGGGATTAAAGGGACTTTAATTGGATTTAGAGCGGGTTTGGAGAGGCTTAGAGGGATTTATAGGGGGTTTAGTGGAGTTTAGATGAGTTTGGAGGGGCTTAGAGGAATTGAGAATGGGTTTAGGTGGTTGAGAGGAGTTTAGAGGGGATTAGGGGTGGTTTAGATGGGTTTAGAAGGGTTTAGATGGGTTTAGAGGGGTTTGGTGAACCAGAGGTTTAGAGGGTTCAGTGGGGATTAGATGGATTTTAA
This sequence comes from Raja brachyura, assembly GCA_963514005.1. The sequence goes on along the minus strand of CAUPSL010000879.1, from coordinate 29,816 downwards.
ACGGGATTTGAGGGGTTTAGAGGGATTTATAGGGGTTTAGTGGGGATTACATGAGTTTAGAGGTGGTTAGAGGGATTTAGAATTGGTTTGGAGTGGTTGAGAGGAGTTTAGAGGGGATTGGGAGTGGTTTAGAAGGATTTAGATGGGTTTAGAAGGGGTTTAAACGGTGCAGAGGGGGTGCAGAGAATGCATTTCCTCAGATTTGGAGACCAAAACTGTACGCAATACTCCAGGTGTAGTCTCACCAAAACCCTGTACAACTGCAGAAGAACCTCCCTGCTCCTATACTCAAATCCTTTCGCTATGAATGCTAACATTCCATTTGCTTTCTTCACTGCCTGTTACACCTGCCTGCCTACTTTCAATGGTTCTGGTGAGGCCACACCTGGAGTATTGCGTACAGTTTTGGCCTCCAAATCTAAGGAAATACATTTTTGCCATGGAGGGGGTAAAGAGAAGATGCACCAGACTGATTACTGGGATGTCAGGACATCCATATGAGGAAAGACTGGATAGACTCGGCTTGTACTCGCTGGAATTTAGAAGATTGAGGGGGGATCTTATAGAAACTTACACAATTCTTAAGGGGTTGGACAAGCTAGATGCTGGAAGATTGTTTCCGATGTCGGGGGAGTCCAGAACAAGGGGCCACAGTCTAAGGATAAGGGGGAATTCCTTTAGGACCGAGATGAGGAAAACATTCTTTACACAGAGAGTGGTGCGTCTCTGGAATTCTCTGCCACAGAAGGTAGTTGAGGCCAGTTCATTGGCTATATTTAAGAGGGCGTTAGATGTGACGCTTGTGGCTAAAGGGATCAGGGGTTATGGAGAGAAGTCAGGTACGGGATACTGAGTTGGATGATCAGGCATGATCACATTGAATGGCGGTGCAGGCTCGAAGGGACGAATGGCCTACTCTTGCACCTATTTTTCTATGTTTCTATGAGTGGTGTACCATGACACCCAGGTCTCGTTGCATCTCCCCTTTTCCTAATTTGCTACCATTCAGATAATAGTCTACCCTCCTGTTTTTGCCACCAAAGTGGATAACCTCACATTTATCCACATTATACTGTATCTGCCATGCATTTGCCCACACACGCAGCCCATCCAACTCACCTTGCAGCTTCCAAGCATCCTCCTCACACCCAGCTTAGTGTCATCCGCAAACTTGGTGATGTTGCATACAATTCCCTCGTCCAAATCATTAATATATATTGTAAATAGCTGTGGTCCCAGCACTGAGCCTTGCGGTACCCCGCTAGTCACTGCCTGCCATTCTGAAAAGGGCCCGTTTACTCCTACCCTTTGCATCCTGTCTTCCAGCCAGTTCTCTATCCACATCTATACTGAACCCCAATACCGTGTGCTTTAAGTTTTTATACTAATCTCTTATGTGGGACCTTGTCGAAAGCCTTCTGAAAGTCTAGATATAGCATATCCACCGGTTCTCCCTTATCCACTCTGCTAGTTACATCCTCGAAACATTCTATAAGAAGGGGTTTAGAGGGGTTTATATGGTGTTTAGGTGGTGCTGTGGATAATGAAGTAGATTTTCAAAGTCTGCAGAGAGATTTGGGCCATTTGGAAGAGTGGGCTGAAAGGTGGTAGATGAAGTTTAATGCTGATAAGTGTGAGGTGCTACATCTTGGCAGGACAAATCAAAATAGGACGTACATGGTAAATGGTAGGGAATTGTGGAATGCTGTGGAACAGAAGGATCTAGGAATAACTGTGCATAGTTCCCTGAAGGTGGAATCGCATGTAGATAGGGTGGTAAAGAAAGCCTTTGGTGTGCTGGCCTTCATAAATCAGAGCATTGAATAAAGGAGTAGGGAAGTAATGTTAAAATTGTACAAGGCATTGGTGAGACCAATTTCATTTCGGAGTCACGTGAGTGACTTCGTGAAGAACCCGCCAGCACGCATGCGCGACATATCGTCGCAACGCTTGCAGTGGACGGCTGGAGGTGGAGCGCGGCTCACCACCAGCCCTTCAAAAGGGGCCGCTCAGGTAAGTGTAACTAACCTTGAGTTGGTTGGTTTCTGTTGGGAGAGTGTTTTCTTTCTGTAGGCACATGGACGGGAAAAACAAGGGTCGTAGGACGTCCACACGGAATCGCCGGCCACCCATCCCGGAGCCCTCATCAACAGCTACACCTGCGAGTCAGGCCGGGAAAAAGGGGAGGAAGTCGGGGAGCCCTGTCGCCACAGGACCCGACCCGCCGATACACCGGAGCTCCAGCGAGGATCCCGCGGAGCAGGACTTCGGTGTGCCACCGGAGCAGGTTGACCCTGACTCCGTATCACTGTCGCCAACGGGCTCGTTGGTCGACCAGGGCAAACAGGGTTCACGTGCTGCCGCACGGCCCTTCTCACTGAGCCCTCGGAGGAGAGGGAGGGATAGAGCCCGTCAACCTAGCCTTTCACGGGCAAAGGTATCACCTGCCGCTAGATTGCGGACTGGTGAATTGGCGGGACTCAAGTCCACTGGGAGACCTGTAAAGACCAGTGTCGACTCCCCACACACCAATACAAGGAAGAGTCATTGGGTGGAGTCCCGCCACGGTCACCGAGTCCCCCGTGGATGGGAGGGCGGGACCATACGCCGTCTCGGCCCAGGACCAGGGCAGTCGGCAAGCCCGCGCGGATGTCGGGTCACCACGCCGAGGCGTCACGTGCCGACCTCTCACCGCGTTTGCCCTCCGAAGCAGCGGGATCGAGCTCCGCCAAAAGGAGGCGTTTGAGCGGATCCGCGCGGGAATCGATCAGCTTCGCTGCGGCGGCTGGCAGCGACAGCTTCCGGCAACGAGATTACCTCGACGAGGTACGGGCCGATGACAGGAGCCTCAGCAGTTCCGTTGAACATGAGCATCCGACCGCCCGGGTTCGAAGGGCGAAGGGCGTATTGACAGGATGGAGCGGATGTTGGAACTTCTCCTGCAACGAAATCAGAGTCAGGAAACATCTAGCTCCAGAGGGCACAGGGAGATATCCCCATCGTCAGCAGGAAGCCCGAGACAGCCGGAGGATGAGGACATTTTGGGGCATGCACCATCTACATCGGAGGCCCCTCAGGAGGAGCTCCTGGATGTAGCAACAAAATTTGCATTGTCGTAGACGTCAGGACTACCCCTCAACCCCAAACTGGCTGCCACCGTGGACTTCCTGACGAACCATCAGCTCCAGGAGGAGGTCCTGTCGGAGGCCATGAAGAGGCACAAAGCCCCAGCCAACTGCAACTCCCTCAACGTGCCCATCGTCAATACGCCGATTTGGGGCAACATCAGCCAAGGGATCAGGACCCAGGAGATGAAGCTCCAGCGGATCCTGAAGCTGCTCATTGCTGGGATTACCGTGTTTGCTCGCTCGGTGGACGGGGAGGATCTGAGCAACGAGCAGCAGGATGCTCTGGCTCTACTGTGCACCACACAGTATGAGATAAACGCCTTCAGGAAGAGTGTCATTAAACCCACGCTGAACCCAAAATTTGCGGGGTTATGCAAAGCACCTCCTACGCCGCCACCCAGACAGTTGTTCGGGGAATACCTCCCGAAGCGGGTCAAGGAGCTGGATGACCACGCTAAGACGGTGGGACTCATGCGGTCACATATCTCGACCAGGCAGCCGGCCAGGAAAGTGCCATTTTTCAGGCCACGAGGCCCTGCCGTTAGACCAGCAAGGACCTACGCTCCAGCTCCGCCTCAATTTCAGCAGCCTCAACAACCGCGGCCTTTTTTAGGGCTAGGCCCCCAGCGGCCACCATGGAAGATGCGGACGCCGCATCATCAGCTCAACCCAGCACCTCCACGTCCCGCCACACATATCAGGGACCGCCGGTAACCATGGAGGTAAGGCGGTCTGGATTTCATGCACCTGCACGCTTAACTTCACATGTTGGTGGGAGACTACGGTTCTTTACGGAGGCATGGGGAACCATCACTTCTGATGAGTTTATCTTACAAAGTATTAAAGGCCATGAGATTGAATTCATCAATGGTAAAATCCCTCCATCCCAGCATATTCCAGATCGGAAATTTACACTGTCCAGAAATGAAACGGCAGTAGGCTATGCTGAAATCTTAAGGCTACAAGAACAAGGCGTGATAGAAAGCACTATACACGAACCAATTGAATTTGTATCCAACGTATTCACAAAAACCAAGAAGGATGGAGGATGTCGGGTTATTATTGATCTGACCCATTTGAATACCTTCGTAAAATATACCCATTTCAAAATGGACACGTTTGAAACAGCCAAGTTATTGATTTCTGAGGGCTGCTTTATGGCATGCATTAATTTAAAAGATGCATACTATTCAGTATCCATTCAGAAACACCACAGGAAGTTCTTGAAGTTTACCTGGATGGATCAGCTCTGGCAATACAGGGCTTTGCCAAATGGGCTTACCACAGCCCCTAGATTATTTACTAAATTGCTCAAACCAATACTGGCTACGCTAAGGAGACAAAATCATATAGTGATGGCCTACCTGGATGACATCCTAATCATTGTGAACACCCTGGAATTAGCGGAACTGGCAGTTTCAGCCACCGTGGAAAATCTTCAGAGAATGGGGTTCATTATGCACCCAGATAAATCAAAGTTCTGCCCTTCACAGGTCATGGATTACCTGGGGTTCAAGGTGGACTCCAATCGCATGAGGGCCACCATACCAACTAACACAGTTGGGGATGTCACCCAAGTATGCAAGGATCTAGTCTGGTCTAGTATACCATCAACTAGACAAACTGCTAAGGTGATTGGCAAGATCGTAGCATTTTTTCCAGCTGCCCAATACGGACCTTTGCATTATCAAAATTTGCAGAGAGCCAAGATCTCAGCGTTAAAACTGAACGCTGGACATTTCGATAGACCAATGCAGCTGCCTCTAAAGGCAAAGATTGAGTTACAATGGTGGATTGACAATATTTGTGACTCATTTAAACCCATAATTTTGCCCAATCCGATGGTATACTTACAAACAGACGCAAGCTCCCATGGCTGGGGAAGTACGGACAACTACTCTAGTTGTGGAGGCAGATGGGACACCCTTGAATCTACCCTGTTGTTGTCACAAGGGATAAACTATTTGGAGATGCTAGGAGCATTTCACGGACTTCGAGCTTATTGTTCTAACCTTACTGACGCTCATGTCCGTCTCCAAATAGATAATACCACTGCGGTGGCATATCTAAACCATATGGGCGGTACCAGGTCAGTTTCATGTGATGAATTGGCAAGTACAATTTGGCTCTGGTGTATTCGAAGGAATATTTGGATTTCAGCGACCTATTTACCAGGTAACCTCAATACAGTGGCGGACACCAGGCCACGCAAATTCAATGACAACATCGAGTAAATGTTGAATCCCCAAATATTCGCTAAAATTACAGCCAAATTTGGTAAACCGGATATCGACCTCTTTGCGTCACGGTTGAACCATCAGGTACCAACATACGTGTCATGGGAACCAGATCATGGGGCAATGGCGATGGATGCGTTCTCGCTAGACTGGGGGAAATGTTTTTTCTATGCATTTCCTCCATTTTGCCTCATCAGTCGGGTATTGCGGAAAATCCAGACAGATGCTGCTAAGGGCATTCTTATCAAGTCAAACAAACTTTATTGTCATTTAGAAATACATTGATACATGCAGTTCCAAACGAAATTACGTTGCATTTGGCTCCCTGTGCAACACAATAAATTAACCGAAGGATAGGCATGGATGAAAAGAATAAATAGACACTAGTGGCAGCCCAATTACATGACATTCAGGAGTCTGATGGCTCGTGGGAAGAAGCTGTTGCAGAACCTTGATGTTCTGCTCCTTATGCTGCGGTATCTTTTTCCCGAGGGCAGCAGAGTGAACAGTCCGTGATGGAGATGTGTGGGGTCTTTCATAATACTGCTGGCCTTAGACACACAGCGTTTGGTCGCAATATCCCCGATTGAGGGGAGAGAGGTCCCGATGATGTTTTCCGCTGTCCTCACCACTCTCTGCACAGACTTCCAGTCGGAGGCTCTACAGTCCCCAAACCAGACAGAGATACAGCTGGTCAGAATACTCTCTATGGTGCCCCTGTAGAAAGTAGTGAGGATGGGATGGGGGAGATGAGCTCTTCTCATCCGGCGCAGAAAGTGCAACCGCTGCTGCGCTCTCTTAACAGTTGATGAGATGTTATTCGACCAGGTTAGACTGTTAGTGATCTGCACCCCCAGGAACTTTGTGCTACTGACCACCTGCACATCGCTGTCGTTGATGTGAAGTGGTGTGGGACTGGGCCGGGTTTTCCTGAAGTCGACGATAATCTCCTTTGTTTTCACGACAGTCAGGATCAGGTTGTTCGTATTGCACCAGTCCGCCAGTTGTTTCACCTCCTCCCTGTAAGCCAGCTCATTGTCGTCCCTGATGAGGCCCACCACTGTTGTGTCATCTGCGTACTTCATGATGTGGTTTGTACTAAACCTGGCACAACAGTCGTGAGTCATCAGGGTGAACAGCAGTGGACTCAGGACACAGCCCTGAGGGGAGCCGGTGCTCAGAGAGATGGTATTGGAGGTGTTATTTCCAACCCTCACTGACAGACCCCAGTCCAGTCCAGTAGCCAGTTACACATGGGGGTGCCGAGGCCCAATGGAAGCAGTTTGCTTATCAGGTGCTGTGGGATAATGGTGTTGAATGCTGAACTGAAATCCACGAACAGCATTCGCACATAAGTGTTTTTCTCCTCTAAATGTTCCATTATCATACCCGACTGGCCTACGCAGCCATGGTATCCGGTGGTCCTTGATATGATCAGTCAACCTTGGGTCCTCTTAGAGGGTTGCCCACAATTGGTAAGAAACCCTGTCTCAGGGGAACCACATCCCTGCCACAGTCATCTAAACTTATTGGCTTGCAGGTTCTGAACAGGCCATTACTGGGGTATGGCCTATCATCTAGAACCATGGATACCATTGGAGCGTCATGCCTGGAGTCCACCAGGCGGCAATACCTCACTCATATCCGGAAATGGGAAACCTACTGCGGCCGCTCCCACATTGTGAGTGGTGGCTGTGTGGAATGAGTTTCCAGCAGAAGTGGTGGAGGCAGGATCGATTTTAACAATTAAAAGTAAAGTGGATAGATATATGGTCGGAAGGGAATGGAGGGGGATGGTCTGAGTGCAGGTAGATGGGACCAGGGGAAAATAAATGATCGGCACGGACTGGAAGGGCCGCGAGGGCCTGTTTCCGTGCTGTAATTATTATATGGTTATATGATTTGATTTAGGCGTGTTTAGAGGGATTAGTTGGGATAAGAAGGGGTGTAGAGGCGTTTTGATGGATTTAGAGGGAGTTTAGTGGGGTTAAAAGGGGTTTAGAGGGGATTTATAGGGGGGTTTAGAGGGGATTAGATAGGGTTATAGGGGTTTTGACGGATGTAGAGGGGTTTGGAGTGGGTTAGAGGGGGTGTTGAGGCATTTTGAGGAATTCCGATGGGGTTTAGTGGGGTTTAGCTGGATTGAGATGGGTTTGGAGGGGGTTAGAAGTTGGTCAGATGGGCCTAGATGTGTTTATAGGGGGTATAGGGGGTTTTAAAGGGGCTTAGGGGAGGTTGGGGTTTGGAACGGTTTTGAGGAATTCAGAGTGGTTTAATGCGGTTCAGAGGGATTTAAAGCAGGTTTAGAGGGGTGTAGAGTGGTTTAGAGGGGGGTTGCGAGTGGTTTAGAGGGTATTTCGAAAGGATAACAGGGTCTTAGAAGGTTTACAGTGGTTTAGAGGGGTTTAGATGTGTTTAGAGGGTGTTTAGCGGGGTTCAGAGGTCGTTTAGAGGGTTTAGGGGGGTTTAGGAAGGTTCGCAGTGGTATTCAGTGGGTTAGAGGGGGTTTAAAGGAGGATTAGAGGGTTTTAGCGTGAATTAAAGGAGGGTTATAGGTGGTTTAGATGTGTTTAGATTTGATTTAGGGGGGTTGGAGGGGTTTGTATGAGGTTTAGAGGCATTGGATAGGGTTAGAAATGGGTTTAGAGGTGTTTTGTGGGATTTAGAGGGAGTGTAGTGGGGTTAAGAGGGGTTTAGTGGGGGTTAGAGAGGGTTTAGTGGGTTTATAGGGGTTTTAGGGGGTGTAGAGGGGATTTAGTGGGGTTGATGGGGGTCTAGAGTGTGTGGAGGGGTTTGGAGTGGTTTAGAAAGGTTAAGATATGTTTAGAGGGGTTTAGCGGGGTTTATAGGAGGTTAGACTGGGTTTAAATGGGTTTTGAGGAATTCAGAGGTGTTTTGAAGTGGGTTAGACGGGTTTCGATGGGGCTTGGAGGGGTTTAGAGGGGTTTATCGGGGGATTTATAGAGGGATTGGGTTGAGATTTTATTTAAATTGGTTTAGAGGGTATTAGAGGGGCTTTAGAGGGGTTTAAAATATGATTAGAATGGGTTTGGAGGAGCATAAAATGGTTTAGAAGTGTTTATAGGCGGTATAAAAGGGCTTTACATGGGTTTAGAGGGGTTTAGGGGTAGTTGGGGTGTAGAGCGGTATTGTGGGATTCAGAGGGGGTTTAGTGGGGTTTAGAGGGAATTAGAGCGGGTTTAGTGCGGTTTAGAGTGGTTTAAAGCATGTTTAGAGTAATTTAGATGGTATTCAGAGGGGATTACATGGGTTTAGAGGGTATTAGGTGGGTTTAGATGGGTTTAGAGACGTGTTTAATCGGGTTCAGAGTGCTTTTGAGCTGTTTAGACGTGCTTTGGAGGGGTGTAGAGTAGACTGAGAGGGGTTTAGGGGGCGGTTAACGGGGTTTAGAAGGGTTCACGGTTGTTTTCAGAGGTTTAGAGTGGTTTTGAGGGATTTATTGTGGGTTTATAGGGTGTTTAGATGGGTTGATTTGATTTACGCGGGTTTAGACGGATTAGATGGGATTAGAAGGGGTATATAGGCGTTGTGTAGGATATAGACGGAGTTTGGTGGAGTTAAGATGTGTTTAGATAGGTTTAGTGGGGTTTAGATGCGGTTTTCAGGGGTTTAGAGGCCTTTCGAATGATTTAGAGAGGGTTTAGAGGGATGTGGAGGGGTTTAATTCTGGTTAGAGGGGGTTACAACGGTTTTGAAGGATTCAGCGGGGGTTTAGAGGTGTTTAGATCCGGTTTAACGGGATTTAGAGCGCGTTTAGAGCGGGTTAGTGACTTAGAGCGGGTTTAGAGGAGTAGAGGGGTTTCATATTGGTTTAGAGTGTGTTCAGAGGGACTTAGAGGGTTTTAGAGTTGTTTAGAGGTGGGTTTAGATGGGGCTTGGAGGGGTTTAGAGGAGTTTAGAGGTATTTAGAGTGCGTTTAGAATGGTTACAGTGGTTTACACGGCTTTTAGAGGGGGTTTAGAAGGATTTATCGGGGGATTCATAGGGGAATAGATGCGTTTAGATTTGATTTAAATGGGTTTAGAGGGGTTTTAGAGGGGCTTTGGAGGGGTTTAAAATATGATTAGAATGGGTTTGGAGGCGTATAAAGTGGTTTACAAGTGTTTATTGGTGGCATAGAAGGGCTTTACGTGGGTTTCGAGGGGTTTAGGGGAGGTTAGGGTTTCGAACTGTGTTGTGGGATTCAGAGGGGGTTTAATGGGGTTTAGAGGGATTTAAAGCGGGTTTAGTGCGGTTTAGAGTGGTTTAAAGGGGGTTTAGAGTGATTTAGATGGTAGTCAAAGGGGATTAGATGGGTTTAGAGGGTATTAGTTGGGTTTAGATGGGTTTACGGGGGGGTTAGCGGGGTGTAGAAGGGTTTACAGGTGTTTTTAGGGGTTTCGAGTGGTTTAGAGGGATTTATTGCGGGTTTATAGGGTATTTAGATGGGTTGATTTGATTTACGCGGGTTCAGACGGATTAGATGGGATTAGAAGGGGTATATAGGCGTTTTGTGGGATATAGAGAAAGTTTAGTGGGGTTAAGATGTGTTTAGAGGGGTTTAGAGGGGTTTAGTGTGGTTTAGAGGGATTTAGATGCGGTTTTGAGGGGTTTAGAGGCGTTTAGAATGATTTAGAGGGGGTGTAGAGGGGTTTAGAGGGATTTAGAGGGGTTTAGGGAAGGTTAGAGGGGTTTAGAACGGTTCTGAGGGATTCAGATGGGGGTTAGTGGGGTTTAGTGGGATTCTGAGGGATGTAGAGGGGATTTAGTGGGGTTTCGAGGGGTTTAGAGTGGTTTAGGCGGGTTTAGAGCGGGTTAGATTTGTTTAGAGGGGTTTAGATGGGGTTAGGAGGGTTTAGAGGGGTTTAGAGGGGTTTACAGGGGTTTACAGGTGTTTATATTGGGTTTAGAATGTTTAGAGGTGGTTTAGATGGGTTTAGAGGCGTTTACGGGGTTTAGAGTGTTTTAGAGGGGTTTAGATTCGTTTGCATGAGTACGGAGGGGAACAAAAAGGGTTCAGATTGGCCTTGGTGTGTTTATAGCGAGTACAGAGGGTTTTAGAGGGGCTTTACAGGGGTTTAGAGGGGTTTAGTGAGGGTGTGATTTAGATCGGTTTTTAGGGATTCAGAGACGGTTTAATGGGGTTTAGAGTGATTTAGAGCAGGCTTAGAGCGGTTTTGAGAGATTTAGAGCGGGCTTAGAGCGGTTTTGAGAGATTTAGAGCGGGTTTAGATCGGTTTTGAGAGATTTAGAGCGGGTTTAGGGCGGTTTAGTGGTTTAGTGTGGTTTATATGAGTTTAGAGGGGATTTAGAGCGTTTTGGGTTTAGATGTGTCCAGAAAGTGTTTAGCGGGGTTTAGAGGGCGTTTAGAGGGTTTAGAGGGGTTTAGTAGGGTTTACAGTGGTATTCAGGGGATTAGAGTGGGTTTAGAGGAGGTTTAGAGGGTTTTAATTATAGGGAGGCTATAGGTGGTTTACGTGAGTTCAGAGTTGATTTTGGGGGTTTAGAGGGGTTTGTATGGGGTTTAGAGGGATTAGATGGGGGTAGAAATGTGTTTAGAGGCGTTTTATGAGATTTAGAGGGAGTTTAGTGGGGTTAAGAGGGGTTTAGAGGTGGTTAGTGGTGGGTTAGAGGGTTTATAGGTGTTTTAGAAGGGTGTATGGGGGATTTAGTGGGGTTAATAGGTGTTTAGAGGGGTTTAAGATTATGTAGCGGGGTTTGGAGTGGTTTAGAAACATGGAAATATAGTAACTAGGTGCAAGAGTAAGCCATTCGGCCCTTCGATCCTGCACCGCCATTAAATATGATCATGGCTGGTCATCCAACTCGGTATCATGTACCTGCCTTATCTCCATACCCCCCTGATCCCTTCAGCCACAAAGGCCACATATAACTCCCTCTTAAATATAGCCAATGAACTGGCCTCAACTACCTTCTGTGGCAGAGAATTCCAGAGACTCACCACTCGCTGTGTGAAAAATGTTTTTCTCATCTCGGTCCTACCGAAATTCCCCCTTATCCTTAGACCGTGCCCCTTGTTCTGGACCTTCCAAACATCGGGAACAATCTTCCTGCATCTAGTCTATCCAACGCCTCAAGAATTTTGGGGGTACAAAAAAGGCTGGAGAAACTCAGCGGGTGCAGCAGCATCTAAGGAGCGAAGGAGAAAGGCGACGTTTCGGTTCGAGACCATTCTTCAGACTGGTTAGGGATCAGGGAAAATAGAGATGAAGACGGTGATGTGGAGAGATAAAGAACAATGAATGAAAGATATGCAAAAAAGTATCGATGATAAAGGAAACTGGCCATTGTAAGCTGTTTGTAGTGTGAAAATAAGAAGCTAGTGCGACTTGGGTGGGGGAGAGATAGAGAGAGAGGGAATGCCAGGGCCCAAGGGCTGAGGGGGAGGTGGGAAAGGCAGCAAGGGTGAACAGATTTAAGTACATTCAATACAATTTTGTAAGTTTCTCTAAGATCCCCCCTCAGTCTTCCAAATTCTAGCGAGTACAAGCCAAGTCTATCCAGTCTTTCCTCATATGAAAGTCCTGACATCCCAGGAATCAGTCTGCTGAACCTTCTCTGTACCCCCTCTATGGCAAGAATGTATTTTCTCAAATTTGGAGACCAAAACTGTACGCAATACTCCAGGTGTGGTCTCGCCAAAACCCTGTACAACTGCAGTAGAACCTCCCTGCTCCTATACTCAAATCCTTTCGCTATGAATGCTAACATTCCATTTGCTTTCTTCACTGCCTGCTGCACCTGCATGCCTGCTTTCAATGATTGGTGTACCATGACACCCAGGTCTCGTTGCATCTCCCCTTTTCCTAATTTGCTACAATTCAGATAATAGTCTACCCTCCTGTTTTTGCCACCAAAGTGGATAACCTCACATTTGTCCACATTATACTGCATCTGGCATGCATTTGCCCACTCACGCAGCCTACCCAAGTCACCTTGCAGCCTCCTAGCATCCTCCTCAAACCCAGCTTACTGTCATCCGCAAACGTGAAGATGCTGCATTCAATTCCCCCGTCCAAATCATTAATATATATTGTAAATAGCTGTGAACCCAGCACTGAGCCTTGCGATTCCTCACTAGCCACTGCCTGCCATTCTGAAAAGGACCCGTTTACTCCTACCCTTTGCTTCCTGTCTGCCAGCCAGTTCTCTATCCACATCAATGCTGAACTCCCAACACCGTGTACTTTAACTTTGTATACTAATCTCTTATGTGGGACCTTGACGAAAGCCTTCTGAAAGTCTAGATAGAGCACATCCACTGGTTCTCCCTCATCCACTCTGCTAGTTCCATCCTCGAAACATTCTATAAGATTCGTCAGTAGGGGTTTAGAGGGGTTTATATGGGGTTCAGATGAATTATAGGGGATTAGAAGGGTTTTAGAGGCGTTAAGGGGGTTGAAAGGGGTTTAGAGTGGTTTAGAGGGGTTAGGGTGGATTAGAGGGGTTTAGATGTGTTTAGATGGGTTTTGATCGGTTTATGGGGGTTCAGAGGGGGGTTGAGAGGTTTTGAGGAATTCAGACTGGTTTAGAGGGGTTTAGAGTGGTTTAGACGGGATTAGAGGAGTTTAGAGGTGGTTTAGATTGGTTTAGAAGCGTTTGGAGGGATCTAGAGGGGGCTTATAGGGGTTTAGATGGGTCTAGAATGGGTTTAGATGGGTTTGGACGAGTATGGAAGGGTTTATAATTGTTGATAGGGGATATAGAGTGTTTTACAGGGGCTTCACATGGGTTTAGAAACATATAAACATATAACCGTGGAAAATAGATGCAGGAGTAGGCCATTCGGCCCTTCGAGCCTGCACCGCCATTCAATATGATCATGGCTGATCATCCAACTCAGTATACTGTCCCTGCTTCTCTCCATACCGCCTGTTCCCTTTAGCCACAAGGGCCACATCTAACTCCCTCTTAAATATAGCCAATGAACTGGCCTCAATTACCTTCTGTGGCAGAGAATTCCAGAGACTCAACACCCTCTGTGTGAAAAATGTTTTCCTCATCTCGGTCCAAAAGGAATTCCCCCTTATCCTTACATTGTGACCCCTCTGTTCTGGACCTCCCGAACATCGGGAACAATCTTTCCCCATCTAGCCTATCCAAACCCTTAAGAATTTTGTAAGCTCATTTTAGATCCCCCTCAGTCTTCTAAATTCTAGCGAGTACAAACCAAGTCTATCCAGTCTTTCCTAATATGAAAGTCCTGACATCCCAGGAATCAGTCTGGTGAACCTTATCTGTACCCCCTCTATGGCAAGAATGTATTTCCTCAGATTTAGAGACCAAAACTGCACGCAGGGGTTTAGAGGGGTTTAGGTGAGGTTGGGGTTTAGAACGGGGTTGAGGGATTCAGAGGGGGTTTAATGGAGTTTAGATCAGATTTAGAGCGGTTTTAGGGGTTTAGTGGGGATTAGTGGGGGTTAGAGGGGTTTATAGGGTTTTAGAGGGGTCTTGGGGGTATTTAGAGGGCGTTTAGTGGGGATATGGGGGGTTAGAGGGCTTTAGAGGGGATTTAGTATCTGTAGGTTGTATGTCGGTTGTTTAGGGGTGTTTAGAGTGTGTTTAGAGTGGGTTTATAGGGGATTTTGAGGGATGTAGAGGGGATATAGTGGGGTTAATAGGGGGTTTAGGCGGGTTTAGAGGGGTTTAGAGGGGTTTACAGTGATTTTCAGGAATTTAGAGTGGTTTGGAGGGGTATAGAGCGAGTTTTATAGGGGGTTTAGATGGGTTTAGATGGATTAGATGGGGTTAGAACGGTTTGTGGGGTTAAGAGGGGTTTCGCTGTTTAGTGGGGGTTTAGAGGGTTTATAGGAGGTTTATAAGGGGTCTGGATTTAGACAGGGTTTAGAGGGGTTCTGATGGATGTAGAGGGGATTTAGTGGGTAGAGGGCTTTACATGGGATCAGAGGGTTTAAAGTGGTATACAATGGTGTTCATGGGGTTTAGTGGGGGTTTGGGTTTAGATGGATTTATGGGACGTTTTTAGGGGGGTTAGACGGTTTTTGAGTTGATTTCGGGGGGTTTATATGGGGTTTAGAGGAATTAGATGGGGTAGAAGAGTTTTAGAGGCGTTAGAGGGGTTTAGAGGGGTTTAGAGGTGTTTAGAGGGCTTTAGAGGGCTTTAGAGCGGTTTAGATGTGTTTAGATGTGTTTTGAGGGGTTGAGAGGGGTTTAGAGAGGTTTACTGTGGCTTACATGGATTTAATGGGGGTTTAGAGGAGGTCAGATGTGGGTTGAGGGGTTTTGAGAAATTCAGAGTATGTTTAATGGGGGTTAGAGGGGTTTAGACGGGTTTAGAGGGGGTTAGAAGTGGTTGAGACGGGTGTAGAGGCATTTAGAGGGATCTAGTTGGGGCTTAGAGGGGTTTAGATGGGTTTAGAATGGGTTCAGATGGGTTGGGACGAGTATAGAAGGGTTTAGAATTGTTGAAATGAGGTACAGATGGTTATAGAGGGGGCTTTACAGGGTGTTTAGAGGGGTTTAGGGGAGGTAGGGGTCTAGTCCGGTTTTGTGGGGGGTTTTATGGGGTTTAGAGGGATTTAGAATGGGTTTAGAGCGGTTTTGATTGTTTTAGATGGGGGTTTAGAGTGGTTCAGTGGGTATTTCGTGGCGATTAGAGGGGTTGTAATAGTATTAGTTGGGTTTAGATGGGTTTAGAGGGTGTTCAGAGGGCTTTAGATGTGTTTAGGTGTGCTTTAGAGAGGTTTACTTGGGGCTTGGAGGGGTATAGAGGGGTTTCGGTGGCGTTTAGCAGGTTTAGTGGGGTCGAGAAGGGTTTACATTCGTTTTAAGGGGTTTAGAGGGATTCACAGATGGTTTATAGGGTGTTTAGATGGGTTGATTTGATTTAGGCGGGTGCAGAGGGATTAGATGGGATTAAAAGGGATTTGGAGCCGTTTTGTGGGATTTAGAGGGGATTTAATGGGGTTACTAGAGGTTTTAGCCAGGCTGAGGGGGTTTAGAGGGGTTTAGAGGGGTTTAGATGTGGTTTAGAAAGGTTTCGACGCGTTTCAAGGGATTAAGAGGGGGTTTAGAAGGATTTAGAGGGATTTAGGGGAGGTTAGACGGGCTTTAGAACGGTTTAGAGTGATTCAGATAGGGTTTGGTAGTGTTTAGTGGGGTGTCAGGGATTTCGAGCGGGTTTAGAAAGGGTTTTGAGGTGTTCTGAGGAATGTAGAGGGGATTTACTGGGGTTCAGAGGGGTTCAGATGGGCGTGGAGGGGTGTAGAGGGGGTGAGACCGGTTTAGTGGGGGTTAGAGGAGTTTATCGGGCGTTATAGGTGGTTAGACTGGGTTTAGATGTGTTTTGTGGAGTTCAGAGGAGTTTACAGTGATTTACAGTGGTTTATATGGGGTTTAGAGTAGTTAGAGGTGGTGTAGATGGGTTTAGAGGCGTTGAGAAGGATGCTTTAAATGGGTCTTAGAGGGGTTAGAGTTAGTTTAGCTGTGTTTAGAAGCGTTTAGAGGGATTTGGAAGAGGTTTAGAGGCGGTTAGGGGGGTTTAGATGGGTTTGGAGGAGTATATAGGGGTTTAGAAGTTGTTCAGATGGGCCTAGATGTGTTTATAGGGGTTTTAGAGAGGGCTTAGGGGAGGTTGGGGTTTGTAACGGTTTTGAGGAATTCAGAGGGGGGTTGACGGGGTTTAGAGGGATTACGAGCTGGTTTTGAGAGGGTTAGAGTTATTTAGATGGGTTTAGACGGGGTTCAGAGTGGTTTAGAGGGTATTTAGAGTGGATTGCCAGGGGCTTAGAGGGGTTTGGAGGGGTTTAGATTGGTTTAGAGTGTGTTTAGCGGCGATTAAAGGGCGCCTAGAGGGGTTAGAGCGGTTTAGAAGGGTTTACAGTGGTATTCAGGGAATTAGAGGGGGTTTAGAGGAGATTTAGAGGGGTTTAGAAGGATTTATAGGGGGTTATAGGTGGTTTAGATTTGTTTCAAATTGATTTAGAGGGTTTAAAGGGGTTTATATGGGGTTTACAGGGATTGGATGGGGTTAAAAATGGGTTTAGAGGCGTCTCCTGGGATTTAGAGGGTTTAGTGGGGTTTAAAGCGGGTTAAAGGGGTGTAGAGATGGTTTAGATGGGTTTGGAAGCGTTTATATGCATTTAGAGGGGGTTTGGAGGGATTAAGAGGGATTTGGAGGGGGTTAGGGCAGGTTATAGTGGCTTTAGAACGGGTTTGAGGGATTTAGAGGGGGTTTAGTGGGGTTTAGATGGATTTAGAGCGGCTTTAGAGGGGTTTAGAGTGGTTTACATGGGGTTTAGAGGACGCTTAGAGGGGGGTTTAGAGGTTTGAAGCGCATTTAGAGGGGACTAGTGGTATAGATGTTGTTTAGAGGGTTTTAGAGGGGTTTCGAGTTGTTTAGAGGTGGCTTAGAAGGGTGTAGGGGTGTTTAGAGGGGTTAGAGGGGGTTTTGCGGGGTTTTGAGGAACTCAGAGGTGGGTTAGTGGGGTTTAGTGGGGTTTAGAGTGGTCTAGAGAGGTTTAGATGTGGTTTACATGGGTTTGGAGGCGTTTAGAAGGATTTAGAGCGGGTTGAGAGGGGTTAGAGGGGATTAGGGGAGTAAAGAGGGGATTTAGAACGGTTTTGAGGGATTCCGAGGGCGTTTACTGGTTTAGAAGGAAGTAGAGCGGGTTTCGTGTGGTTTCGAGGGTTTTGGAGGGGGTTGCGAGTGGTTCAAATGGTATTTACAGGGGTTTAGAGTGGCTTTAGAAGGGGTTTAGATGCTGTTTAGAGGGGTTTAGAGGGTTTTAGAGTTGCTTAGAGGGGGTTTAGTGGGGTTTATATGGGGTGTATAGGAATTAGATGGAGTTAAAAGGGTTTCCGAGGCGGTTTGCGGGATATAGAGGGAGTTTAATGGTGTTAAGATGGGTTTCGAGGGGTTTCGAGTGTTATTAGAGGGGATTGGAGAGGGTTTATAGGGCGTTTGAGGGATGTTGAGGGAATTTAGCGGTGTTACTAGGGAGTTTACACGGATTTGGAGGGGTTTAGATGTGTTTAGAGGGGTTTAGATGGGTTTATGGGGCGTTTAGAGTGGGTTAGCGGGCGTTTTGAGGGGTTTTGAGGAATTCAGAAGGGTTTAATGGGGTTTAGAGAGGTTTGAGAGATTTAGATGTGGTTTAGATGGGTTTGGAGGTGTTTAGGGGGATTTATAGGGATGCAGATGGGGTTTAGTGGGGGTTTAGAGGGATTTAGAGCGGGCTTAGAGAGTGTTTAGAGGTGTTCCGAGGGACGTAGAGGGGATTTTGTGGGGTTTAGATGAGCTTAGAGTGGTTTCGACGGGTTAAGACTTTAGAGCGGTTTAGAGGGTTTAGTTGTGTTTAGAGGGGTTTCTTTGGGTTTAGGGGTGTTTAGAGGGGTTTAGTGGGGTTTACAGTGTTTTACAGGGGGTTTAAACGGGGTTTGGAGTGGTTAGGGACGGTTTAGATGGGGTTTAGAGTGGTTAGAGATGGTTTAGATGGGTTTAAAGGCGTTTAGAGAGATTCAGATTGGGTTTAGAGATGATTATAGGGGGTTAAGATTGATTTGGAGGAGTATGGAGGGAGTCAGAAATGGTTCAGTTTGGCCTACGTGTGTATAGCAGGAATAGAGGGTTTTAAAGGGGTTTTAGAGGGGTTTAGGGGAGGGGTTGATTTAGAACGGTTTTGCGGGATTCAGAGGGGGTTTAGGGCGGTTTAGTGGTTTAAATAGGTTTAGAGGAGTTTAGAGGGGGGTTAGCGTGGTTTAAAGTATATTTAGAGGGGTTTGGAAGGTTTTCGTGGTTTAGAGGTGGTTTAGAGTGGTTTCGGTGGGCGTTTAGAGGGTTTAGAAGGGTTTACAGTGGTTTTCAGGGGTTTAGAGGTGTTTTAGAGGGATTTATCGCAGGGGTTTATAGCGGGATTGGATGGGTTTAGATTTGATATAGAGCGATTTATCGGGTGGTTTATAGGGGGATTAGATGGGTTTGAATTTGATTTAGATGGGTTTAGAGGCGTTTGGAGGGGGGTTTAGAGCGGTTTAGTATGGGTTTAGAATGGGTGTAGATGGGTTTGGAGGAGTGCAGAGGGGTTTAGAAGTGTTTAGAGGGGGACATAGAGGAGCATTACAGGGGATTAGGGGGGTTTAGGGGAGGTTGGGGTTCAGAACGTTTTTGTCGGATTCAGAGGTGGGTTAATGTGGTTCAGAGCGATTAAGAGCGGTTTCGAGTAGTTTGGACGGGGTTTAGACTGGTTCAGATGGTATTTAGAGGTGTTTAGAGGGCATTAGTTGGGTTGAGATGGGTTTAGATGGTGTTTAGAGGGGGTCAGTGGGCTTTGGAGTAATTTAGAGGTGCTTTAGAGGGGTTTAGAGGGGATTTTAATGGAGTTTAGTGGGGTTTAGAGGGGGTTTAGAGTGTTTATAGGGGGTTTAGAGGGGATTAGATGGAGTTTATTGGGGTTTTGAGGGACGTAGAGGGGATTTATTGGGGATACTTGGGGGTTTAGACGAGTTTAGGGGGGTTATAGGGGTTTAGATGAGTTTAAATGTGTTTAGAGCGGTTTACGGTGGGTTTATGGGGGGTTTAGAGGGGGTTAGATGGGTTTAGTGGAGTTTAGAGGTGGTTTAGATGGGTTTAGAGGCGTTTAGAGGGATCTAGAGGGGTTTATATCGGTTTAGAGGGGTTTGGAATGGTTTTCGAAGGGTTTGGAGGAGTATAAAGGGGTTTAGAAGTGTTTATAGGGGGTATAGAGGCTTTTAGATGGGCTTTCCAGGGATTTAGAGTGGTTTAGGGGACGTTGGAGTTTAGAACGGTTTTGATGGATTCTGAAGCGGTATCATGGGATTTAGAGGGATTTAAAACATGTTTAGAGCGGTTTAGAGGCATTTAGAGAGGATTAGAGGGGTTTAGAGTGCTTTAGAGGGGTTTAGATGGGTTTAGATGGCGTATAGAGGGGTTGGGAGCGTTTTAGATGTTTATTGGTAGTTTTGAGTGGTGTACAGGGGGCTTGGAGGGGTTTAGAGGGTTTTAGGGGGCGTTTAGAGGGGTTAGAATAGTTTACAGTGGTTTTCGTTGAGTTGAGAGGGTGTTTAGAGGAGTTCAGAGGGATTTATAGGGGTTTTATAGGGGGTTGAGATTTGATTTAGGTGGTTTAGAGGGGATTCTCTGGGGTTGAGAGGGATTAGATGGGTTTAGAAGGGGGTTAGAGGGATTTTGTGGGACTTCGAGGGAGTTTAGAGGAGTTATGACAGGTTTAAAGGGGTTTGGAGGTGTATAGAGGGGTTTGATATGGGCTTAGATTTGTTTATAGAGGGTATAGAGGGTTTTAGAGGGGCATTACATGGGTTTAGAGGGGTTTAGGGGAGGTTGGGGTTTAGAACGGTTTTGAGGGATTCAGAGGGGTTTAATGGGGTTTAGAGGGATTTATAGCGGGTTTAGATGGGTTTAGAGGGGGTTGACAGGGGATTTCGAGTGGTTTAGATGGCACTTAGAGGGGGTTTTGTGGGGTTTTGATAAATTCGGAGCAGGGTTAAATGGGTTTAGAGGTGGTTTAGAGGTGGTTTTGATTGGTTTGGAGGCGTTTTGAAGGACCTAGAGGGGGTTTATATTGGTTTAGATGTGGTTTCATGTGTTTAGAGGCGTTTAGATGTATTTAGAGGTGGTTTAGAGGGGTATAGAGGGGTTTAGTGGAGGTTAGAGGGTAGGTTAAAAGGTTTTAGAACGGCTTTGGGAGATTAATAGGGGGTTTAGTGTGGTTTGGAGGGAAATAGAGCGGGTTTAGTGTGGTTTAGAGGGTTTTAGATGGGTTTAGAGAGGTTTAAATGGTATTTAGAGGGGCTTAGACGGGGTTCAGATGCTGTTTAGAGAGGTTTAGAGCTGTTTAGAAGGCGTTTAGACGGCGTTTAGACGGGTCTATGGGGGATTTAAAGGAAGTGTATAGGGGTTCAGATGGGTTTAGAGTTGATTTCGAGGTGTTTAGAGGGGTTTGTATGGGATTTATATGTGGTTTATACGGGGTTAGGGTTAGGTTAGGGTTAGGGTTAGGGTTCAGATGGGTTTCGTGTTGATTTCGAGGGGGTTAGATGCATTTATATGGGGTTTATGGAAATCAGATATGGTTAGAAAGGTTTCAGAGGCGTTTTGAGGGATTTAGAGGGGGTTTAGTGGGATTAAGAGGAGTTTAGAGGGGTTTACAGGGGTTTAGAGGGTTTGATGAGGTTTAGAGGGGGGATTAGAATCCTCTCAGCGGTTTGGGACACTTGGAATGGCTGCTTCCGTGCCAGAGGCTGCGGCTTCCGATGCCAACAAGGCCGCGCTGATTGGAGCTCCCCCACTGGCTCCCGATGTTAAAGTCAGTGCCGCCGCCAGCAGCTGGCCGCTCCACAGTACCGCGGCACCGCGATGTTTTTCTCGGCGGTCTCAGCTCACCGGAGCTCAGCGCGGCGACCCAGGCAAGGCATCGCCCGCTCCGCTCCCGGCTGCCCAAGCCGAAGCTGTGGGCGGTCTCCTCAGTAGACGCCACTCCAGGCCCGCTGGTAGGCCGAGAGGACGGGTCGAAAGTGCAGCCCGGAGAAAGCTTTGTCTCCGACCAGGTAGGGACCCTGAAAAGTAGGTTCCACCTCTGCCCGCCGACACAAAAAGAATAAAACTACTAAAGCAAAACACTTTAATTCACGAAAAATAAAGAGAAGAGTGAAAATCGAACAGCTGCAGACTGGGTAGCAAAACCATACAGGACGGCGCCCACTATCGGAGGGGATTAGATGGGTTCAGAGGGGTTTAGATGGGTTTAGAGTGGTTTAGATGGGTTTAGAAGTGTGTAGAGGGGATGTATTGCACGTTTTATGGGGTTTAGATGTGTTTAGAGTTTCTTTCGGCGAGTTTATATGGGGTTGGATGAATTAGAAAGGGTTAGAAGGCATTTAGAGGCGTAAGAGGTATTTAGAGGTGTAGAAATCGGATTGGAGGTTCTTTGAGGGATTCAGATGTGTTTAGAGGTGTTTAGAGGGGTCTAGGGGCGGTTAGAGGGATTTAGAGAGGTTTATGGTGGTATACAGGGATTTACAGGGGGTTTACAGGGCTGTAGAGCGGGCTTTGAGGGGGTTTGAGGTATTCAGACGGTGTTTAGTGGGGTTTAGAGGGGTTTCGATGGGTTTAGAGTAGTTTGGAGTTGGTTTGGATGGGTTAAGAGACATTTAGAATGGATTTAGATGGGTTTGGAGGAGTATAGAGGGGTTTGGAAGTGTTTGGAAGGGTATAGATGTGTTTAGAGGGGCTTTGCAGGGGTATAGAGGGGTTTAGGGGAAGTTGGGGGTTAGAACGGTTTTGAGGGATTCATATGGGGTTTCATGGGGTTTAGAGTGATTTAGAGCAGGTTCAGAGCGGTTTAGAGGGTATTTAGAGGGGATTAGAGGGGTTTGGAGGGTTTTAGAGGGGTTTAGATGGGTTTAGAGGGCGTATAGAGTGGTTGAGAGCGTTTTAGTGGTTATGGGTAGATTAGAGTGGTTCAGAGGGGGCTTGGAGGTGTTTAGAGGGTTTTAAGGGCCGTTTAGAGGGGTTTAGAAGGGTCTACAGTGGTTTTCGGGGGTTTAGAGGGACAATATGGGGTTGGAAGGTGTTTAGAGGCATTTTGTGGGATTTCTCGGTAGTTTAGTGGGGTTAGGACGGGTTTAGAGGGGCTTAGAGGGGGTTAAGTATGATTATAGAGAGTTTAGTGGGTGTTTAGAGGCGTTTAGAGGTGTTCAGAGAGGGTTTTGAGGTGGCTTTCAGGGATGTAGCAGGGATTTAGTGGGATTAATAAGGGTACAACGGGTTTAGAGTGTTTAGACGGGTTTGGAGGGTTTTAGAGGGGGTTAGATATGTTTAGAGTGGTTTAGATGGGTTTAGGGGGTTTATAGGGTGTTACAGGGGGGTTTGTGGGGTTTTATGGAATTCAGAAGGGGTTTAGAGAGGTTTATGGTGGTTTACAGGGATGTAAAAGGGGTTTAGAGGGCTCTAGAACAAGCTTTGAGGGGGTTTGAAGAATTCAGATGGGATTAGTGGGGTTTAGAGGGGTGTAGATGGGTTTAGTGGAGTTTGGACGTGGGTTAGATGGGTTAAGAGGCGTTTAGAGGGATCTGGAGGGGTTTAGATGGGTTTAGAGGGGTTTAGAATGGGTTTAGATAGGTTTGGAGAAGTATAGATGGGTTTAGAAGTGTTTATAGGGGGTATAGATGTTTGGAGGGGGTTAGATGGATTTAGGGGGGGCTTATAGGGTGTTACAGGGGTTTTGAGGGCTTTTGAGGAATTCCGAGGGGGTTTAGTGGGGTTTAGAGGGATTTAGAGGAGTTTTGATGTGGATTAAATAGGTTTAGAGGCGCTTAGAGGGAATTAGAGGTGTTTATAGGGCTTTACCGTTGTGTAGAGGATGCTTAGAGGGGTTTAGAGGGGGTTAGAGGGTTTAGAGGGTTTTACTGGGCGTTTACATGGGGTTTAGAGGGTTTTAGATGGGTTGACTGGTTTTTAGCGGTTTAGAGGAGGTTTGGGTTGAGAGGGATTTATTGTAGGTTTAGATGGGTTTAGAGTTGATTGGGGGGGGGTTAGAGGGGTTTATATGGGGTTTAGAGGAATTAGATGAGGTTAGAAGGGTTTCAGAGGCGTTAGAGGGGTTTAGAGGTGTTTAGAGGGGATTCGAGTGGTTTAGAGGGGTTTATATGTGTTTAGAGGTGTTTAGGGTGGTTTAGAGGGGTTTAGACAGGTTTATGGTGGTTTACAAGGATTTAAAGGTGGTTTAGAGTGGTTTAGAGAGGGGCTTTTAGGGGGTTTGAGGAATTCAGAGGGGGCATGGAGGGGTTTAGAGGGGTTTAGAAGTGTTCACAGTGGCTTTCGGGGGTTTAGAGGGTGTTTAGAGGGGTTCAGAGGGATTTATAGGGGGTTTATAGAGGGTTTAGATAGGTTTAGATTTTATTTAGGGGGGTTAGAGCGGCTTGTATTAGGTTTAGAGGGATGTGATTAGAAGGGGTTTAGAAGCGTTTTGTGGGATTTCGAGGGTGTTTAGTGGGGTTTACAGGGGTTTGCAGGGGGCTTAGATGAGCTTTAGTGTGTATAGGGGGTTTAGTGGGGGATTAGAGGGGTTTAGAGGGGTTTAGAGAGGGGTTTGAGGGGGTTTGAGGGATTAGAGGGGGTTTTGTGGGGTTAATATGGATATAACGGGTTTGAGGGGTTCGGAGGGGTTTAGAGGGGATTAGAGGGATTTAGATATGTTTAGAGGTGTAAAGATGGGTTAAGGGGGGTTTAGAGGAGGTTAGAGGGGGGGGTTCTAGGGTTTTTTTATGAATTCAGAGGGGGTTTAGTGGGATTTAGAGGGGTGTAGTGGGGTTTAGCGGAGGTTAGAAGGGCTTTAGAACGGTTCAGAGGTGGTTTAGTGTGGATTTAGAGCGGGGTTAGAGGGGTTTAGAGTGGTTGAAATGGTATTTAGAGGGGTTTCGAGTGTGTTTAGATAGGTTCAGAGGGTTTTAGAGCGTGTTACAGTTGATTAGAGGGGGGTTTCGAGGGGTTTAGACTGGGCGTTTAGAAGGGTTTACAGTGATTTGCAGGGATTTAGAGGTGGTTTAGAGGGGTATAGAGGGATTTATAGGAGGTTTATAGGGGTTCAGATGAGGTTAGAGTTGGCTTAGGTGTGTCCAGAGGGGGTTTAATGGGGTTAAGAGGGTGTAGGTATTTAGAGGGGGTTTGAGGATGTATATGGGGTTTAGAGTGTCTGGAGGGAATTAGGGAGGGTTTAGAGGGGTTATATTGAATGGGAGGGGAAGTTTGGAGTGTTGTTTAGAGGGGTTTAGAGGGTTTAGATGTGTTTCGATGGGTTTAGTGGGGTTTAGGGGGCGTTTAGAGGGGTTTCGATGGGTTTACTGGGCGTTTAGATGGGTTTAGAGGGGTTTAGAAGGGTTCACGGTGTTTTTCTGGGGTTTACAGGGTGTTTGGGTTTCAATGGATTGATAGGACGTTTAGAGGGGTTTAGATGGGTTTATATGGGGTTCAGTTAAATTGGGTTAGAAGGGTTTTAGAGGCCTTAGAGAGGATTTAGAGGTGTTTAGAGGGGTGTAGAGAGGTTCACGGTGGTTGACAGGGATTTAAAGGTGGTTTAGACGGGGTTAGAGGGGGGTTGAGGGATGTTGAAGAATTCAGAGGTGTCTGTGGGGTTTAGAGGGGTCTAGAGGGGGTTTAGAGGGTTTAGGGGAGTTCTATAGGGAGTTTAGATGGGTTTAGAGAGGGTTTGGAGGGGTGCTGATGCGTTTAGAGGGTGTAGTGGTTTAGATGTGTTTACGGTGGTTGATACGGGTTAGAGGGGTTTACAGTGATTTACAGGGGTTTAAATGGGGTTTAGAGTGGCTAGAGGTGGTTTTGAAGGGTTTCGAGGCGTTTGGAGGGATTCAGAGGGGGTTTAGCGGGGTTAGATGGGTTTGGATGAGTCTAGAATGGTTTAGAAGTGGTTCAGATGGACCTAGATGTGTTTATGGGGGGTATAGATGGTTTTCCAGGGACTTAAAGGAATTTAGAGGGTTTTAGGGGAGGTTTAGGGAGATGTATAGTGGTTTAGAGAGGGTTAGAAGATTTGGAGCGTGTTTAGATTGGTTTAGAGTGTATTTAGAGGGAAGTAGTGGCGTCTAGAGGGTTTTAGAGAAGTTTAGATGGGCTTCCAGTGTGTTTAGAGGGGTTTAGGATTTAGAGTTGTTTAGAGGTCGTTTAGAGGGGTTTAGTGGTGTATTGGAGGGGTTTAGAGGGGTTTAGAGGGGTTTAGGGGGCGTTTAGAGGGGTTTAGAATGGGTTTAGAATGGGATTAGATGGGTTTGGAGGAGTGTAGACAGGTTTAGAAATGTTTACGGGGGGTATAGAGGGGCTTTACATGGGTTTTAGGGGGTTTAGGGGAGGTTGGGGTTTAGAACGGTTTTGAGGGATTCAGGTGGGGTTTAGTGGGGTTTACTGGGGTTGAGAAGGATGCTGAGCGGGTTTTCAGAGGTTTTAGACTGCTTCTGAGCGATTCAGAGGGGGTGTAGTGGGGTTTAGAGGGGTTTAGATGTGTTTACAGGGGGTTTCGATGTGTTTTGGGGGCGTTTTGGGGGTTTAAAGGGGGTTTGCAGTGATTTTCAGGGGTTTGAAAGGGGGGTTAGAGGGGTGAGAGGTGGTTTAGAGGGGTTTAGATGGGTGTAGGTGGGTTTGGAGGAGTAGAGAGGGGTTTAGAAGTGGTCCAGATGGGCCTAGATGTGTTTATAGGAGGTATGGAGGGTTTTAAAGGGGCTCTACATGCGTTTAGAGCGGTGTAGGGGAGGGTGGGTTTACAACGGTTTTGAGGGATTCAGAGGGGGTTTAATGGTGTTTGGAGGGAATTAGTGGGGATTACGGGGGTTTAAAGGGTTTTAGAAAGTTTTAGAGGGTGTTTAGCGGAGTTTAAAGGGGGGTTAGGGGGTTTAGAGGGGTTTTGAAGGTTTACATTTGTATTCCGGGAATTATAGGGCGCTTACATGGGGTTTAGAGGGGTTTAGAGGGAGTTATAGGTGGTTATAGGTGGTTTAGATGTGTTTCGAGTTGGCTTAGGGAGGTTTAGAGGGGATTGTATGGGGTTTAGAGGGACTACATGTGGTTAGAAATGGGCTTAGAGGCGGAGGAGGAATATAGAGGGGTTTACAAGTGTTTGTAGGCGGTATAGAGGTTTTTAGAGGGTCTTTAAGAGGTTGGGGTTTAGAACGGTTTCGAGGGATTCAGTGGGGGTTTAATGGGGTTTAGAGGGGTGTAGAGCAGGTTTAGAACGGTTTAGAGTTGTTTAGACGGTTTTAGAGGGGTTTAAATGGGTTAATAGGGTGTTTAGAGGTTCTGAGAGCGTTTTAGTTGTTTAGAGGTGGGTTAGATTCCTTTAGAGGGGGCTTGGAGGAGTTGAGAGGGGTTTGGGGATATTTTGAGGGGTTTAGAGTGGTTACGAACGGTTCACAGTCGTTTTCGGAGGTTTATAGGGGGTTTAGAGGGATTCAGAGGGTTTTAAGGGGTGTTTATAGAAACTTAGAAACATAGAAATTAGGTGCAGGAGTAGGCCATTCGGCCCTCCGAGCCTGCACCGCCATTCAATACGATCATGGCTGATCATCCAACTGAGTATCCCGTACCTGCCTTCTCTCCATACCATCTGATCCCCTTAGTCACAAAGGCCACATCTAACTCCCTCTTAAATGTAGCCAAATGAACTGGCCTCAACTACCCTCTGTGGCAGAGATTTCCAGAGACCAACCACTCTGTGTGAAAAAAATCCTTCTCATCTCGGTCCTAAAGGATTTCCCCCTTATCCTTAAGCTGTGACCCCTTGTCCTGGACCTCCCCAACATCGGGAACAATCTTCCTGCATCTAGCCTGTCCAACCCCTTAAGAATTTTGTAAGTTTCTATAAGATCCCCTCTCAATCTTCTAAAATCTAGAGAGTATAAACCGAGTCTATGCAGGCTTTGTTCAAAAGACAGTCCTGACATCCCAGGAATCAGTCTGGTGAACCTTCTCTGCACTCCCTCTATGGCAATAATGTCCTTCCTCAGATTTGGAGACCAGAACTGTACGCAATACTCCAGGTGTGGCCCCACCAAGACCCTATACAACAGAAGTAGAACCTCCCTGCTCCTATACTCAAATCCTTCTGCTATGAAAGCTAACATACCATTCGCTTTCTTCACTGCCTGCTGTACCGGCAGGCCTACTTTCAATGACTGGGGTACCATGACACCCAGGTCGCGCTGCATCTCCCCTTTTCCCAATCGGCCTCCATTTAGATAATAGTCTGTTTTCCTATGTTTGCCACCAAAGTGGATAACCTCACATTTATCCACATTATACTGCATCTGCCAAACATTTTCCCACTCACCCAGCCTATCCAAGTCACATTGCAGTCTCCTAGCATCCAACTCGCAGCTAACACTGCCCCCCAGCTTAGTGTCATCCGCAAACCTGGAGATATTGCCTTCAATTCCCTCATCCAGATCATATATGTATATTGTAAATAGCTGGGGTCCCAGCACTGAGCCTTGCGGTACCGCACTAGTCACTGCCTGCCAATGTGAAAACGACCCGTTTACTCCTACTCTTTGCTTCCTGTTTTCCAGCCAGTTCTCTATCCACATCAATACTGAACCCCCAATGCCGTATGCTTTAAGTTTATATACTAATCTCTTATGTGGGACCTTGCCGAAAGCCTTCTGGAAGTCCAGATACACCACATCCACTGATTCTCCCCTATGCACGCTACTAGTTACGTCCTCGAAAAATTCCACAAGATTCGGCAGACATGATTTACCTTTCGTAAATCCATGCTGACTTTGTCCAATGATTTCACCACTTTCCAAATGTGCTGCTATCCCATCTTTAATAACTGACTCTAGCAGTTTCACCACTACCGATGTCAGACTAACTGGTCTGTAATTCCCCGTGTTCTCTCTCCCCCCTTCTTAAAAAGAGGGGTTACCTTTGCTACCCGCCAATCCTCAGGAACTACTCCAGAATCTAAAGAGTTTTGAAAGATTATCACTAATGCATACACTATTTCCGGAGCTACTTCCTTAAGTACTCTGGGATGCAGCCTATCTGGCCCTGGGGATGTGTCGGCCTTTAATCCATTCAATTGACCCAACACCACTTCCCGACTAACCTGGATTTCACTCAAGTCCTCCTTTGACCCGCGGTCCGCTGCTATTTCCGGCAGATTATTTATGTCTTCCTTAGTGAAGACGGAACCAAAGTAGTTATTCAATTGGTCCGCCATATCCTTGTTCCCCATGATCAACTCACCTGCTTCTGACTGCAAGGGACCTACATTTGTTTTAACTAATCTCTTTCTCTTCACATATCTATAAAAACTTTTGCAGTCAGTTTTTATGTTCCCTGACGGTTTTCTGTCATAATCTATTTTTCCTTTCCGAATTGTAAATAGGCAATTTACAAACTCTAAAAGTGTTCAACACATTTTAATGATAGCACAAGGTATTACATACATCCTCAAATACTGGCTACATTCTTCTAGTGAATCGTATCCAGGAAGGGGAAGGCGTTATGATTGATGTTAACTAGGCGGGGTTAATGGTACTGAGGTAACTATGTTATTGGTTGCATGCAAAACCATCTACATCCTTCCCCTTAGAAAATTTAAAAGAAACAGACCGTTGTCACTACAACAGAATTAAACAGAATTAAACAGAATCGCCATAACGAACAGGTGGCTTGCTGATCCGGCCCGAGCGCGTACGGATGCCTCCCCCTTCCCCCGGAGGAGCAGAAAAAACAGGGGGACCCGAGACAGCAGGGGAACCAAGGAAGGGCGGTGGGGTTGGAGGAACAGGAGAGGGAGAACCGCGACCGCCAACAGGTGACCCGCGCAGAGGGGAACGGGGCGCTCGATATGGGGACCGAGGCATGCAGGGAACGCTGGCTGGGACAGGAGCCGGCTGCTGGTATGAGAGCGGCGGGGCATAGGGGCCCGGGGCCTGCGGCTTCGGCTCATTAACCGCAAGCAGGTGTTGTCGGCTTCTACGGTAGATGGTTCCCTCATAGTCGACCAGACACGAACGAGGTGAGTCGGCCACCCCAACCACAGTAGCCAGACGGGAGTGACCACTGGCGGTTTGCAATCGAACAACCTGTCCAGGCAACAGAGGATCGAGTGGTCTGCACGACCGATCGTGGGAACGCCGCTGGCTGTCATGTTTCTCTTGAATGCGCCTCTGCACAGAGGCAGGCTCCAGCACCCGAGGTTTCAGCTGGCGCTGGGCAATCGGGATGGTAGATCTGGTTGTTCTGGACATCAGACGCTGAGCAGGGGACCCCATGGCCGGATCTCTGGAAACATTCCTGAGGTTCAGGAGATCCAAATACAAATCAGAGTTAGACAGTCTCGCTTGTTCCATCAGAAGCTTGGCGCTGCGTACGGCCCGTTCAGCAAGGCCGTTGCTCTGTGGGTACTCCGGGCTGCTGGTGAAATGCACAAAATTCCATTTGTCAGCAAAACTTTTGAACTCACGGCTGGTAAACTGCCTGCCATTGTCAGTCTGCAGCCTGACAGGGGACCCAAACGTGGAGAAGTGTTTCCGCAGCTGCCGGATCACCATCTCCGACGTGAGGGATGTCAGCAAATCCACCTCGAACCAGTTTGAGTACGAGTCGACCAGGACAAGGTAGTGGTTACCACGCCACTCGAAGATGACGGCAGCCAGCGAGGACCAGGCCAAGGCAGGAGCGGGCTGTTGCAGCAGGGGCTGTCGCTGCTGATGTGGAGCAAGACTGTTGCACGTGGAGCAGGCAGAAACACGGTCTCGAATATATTTGGCCATTCCAGGCCAGTAGAATTGGCACTGAGCGTGGGCGAGTGTTGCATCGACCCCGGGGTGTCCGCTGTGGGCTGCGCAGTGGTAAGAATCGAACAGGGAGGACGGGACCACCACTTTATGTCCCTTAACGATAACGCCATTCTGGAGC